>MU753865.1:0-28256 GCA_026770625.1 Nicotiana glauca
TTTGATTTTTTTTTTACTAATTTTAAAAAGTAATTAATTTCTATTTATTATAGTATTTTCCAATTAAGAACAAATGAATGCTATTTTGATTTTCTTTAATTTGTTTCCAAAATTACAAAAATTGTAAAAATAAAATACTGGTATTTCTACCTATTTTGTATATTTTTGATGAATTATTATTATGCAAACAATTAACATAAAATGCCACAAAATTATTTAAAAATCATTTTGCTCAAATTTTGGGAATAATTTGCTTAGGGCAAAAATCACGTGCTCACAATTGAACAGCCTCTGAAGAATGCTAACACTACCATGAGTAAGTCTTCCTTGATCACATCCCAGCAAGCTTGGTAAAACTTCCCATTCATTCCATCAGGTCCTGCTGCACTAGTAAGACTCATGAAGAAGATAATGTCCTTGAGCTCTGACATAGATGGGTCTCTGGTGAGTATGGCATTGCCATCACTGTTTATCATGGTTGGAATAATGGACAGCAAGTCTTCTCTAATAATTGAACCATGATCTGTGAAAAGGTTTTAAAAGTAGTCACAGGCAGCTTTCCCAATGTTTTCATCACCCTGAACCCACTCATCTTCTTCATTTTTTATTTTGTGGATGTACAATTTCCTTCTTCTTCCTCTGATCAGGCTATGGATGTATCTAGAATTGGCATCCCCTTCTTTGAACCATTGCAGTTGTGTTTTCTATTTCAGAACATCTTGCTCCACCTTCAGATGTCTAACATACTGAGCTTTGAGTTCATTGAGAGTTACTCTGTCAGCATCATTGTTTGTCTGAGCCGAGATCATCTCTGCATCCTTTACCTTTTGTTCATATTCTTTGGCTTTTTGGAAGATATCACCATATTGTTGTCTGGACCAGAGACTTAGAGCATGGCTCAGAGCTTTCAATTTCTGGTGGAACACCCACATAGCATTACCTTTGACTTCTTTGTTCCAAATTTCTGAAACTAGTGGTAGAAAACTTTAATTATCCACCCAATAGTTGAGGAATTTGAAGTACTTTTTGCCATTGTCTTGTCTTGTATAAAGTTCTAATAGCAGGGGGTTGTGATCAGATCCTGCTGAAGCTAAATGAGTGATTATGGCAGCAGGAAAGGCTTCCAGCCATAGATCATTGGCTATTCCCCTGTCCAGTCTTTTCTATACAATAGCACATTGCCCCTTACCATTAGACTTTATGACTTTAGATCCATAGAATCCCAGATCCATCAAGCCACAATCCTCCATCAGGCTCAGAAAATGAAGGCTTTTGGACATTTGTTATGGAAGGCCACCAATCTTTTCTTCAACCGAAGCAATGACATTGAAATCTCCTATGACACACCATGGTACATTGTATGTAGTTGATTTATGTTTAAGGACTTCCTACAATGGTTTTCTAAGAGTTGGCTTGCATTTTGCATAAATGATAGTTATGTGGAACATATTGCCATTTTCAACATGTTTCATTTCTAATGACAGTTGTTGTTCATCATAATCTAAAACCTTTGCATTGAAATCCTTATCCTAGAATACCCAGATCTTGTCATTAACATTAGCTGCAGCTTGATGCATTGAAAGTTGGTTTTTGAAGTAGTTAAGGTGAGAGTTGTCTAGAAAGGGTTCAAGGACAGCTATGAAGGAGAGGTTATGAATCTGTTTCAGGAGTTTGAGCCTTTCAATTGCTCCAGATGTCCTGATGCCTCTTACATTCCATATGATTGTACAAATCATTGGAATGGAGGTTTTGAGTTGTGCTTTGGTGGGACGCTGCTTCTTCTGATTCTAGCAGCCACGTTTCTGGTAAGTCTTTGGGAGGGGTTTTTCCTGGTAGATAAAGAATCAGTAGCAGCATTTTCTTGATTTGGTTCACCATTAACTGCAGCAATTAGCATGTCATAGTGTTATTCTTTTTCCTGATCTTCATCACCAGAGTCACTATCATCATCATGATTTCCAGCAATTTCATCCTCAGACTCAATTGGTCTATATTCATCCTGTTGTGGAGTGTATCTGTTGAGATGGCATTCCTTCATGGCCATGTCAGAGGGGTTCAAAAGTTGGTGATTTTTGGGATTGCTTGGGGAGACAAAGGTGACTTTGTGAGTTTTGGATTTAGGGGTTTCATCATTGGTCGGCAGGTCTGATTCATTGACATCAGATCTTGATTTTTTATTGTTTAGAAGGGGTTGGGAAAATGAGGGATTGGCTATGACTGAGTTCCTATAGGCAAGAGATATAACAGCTGTATGAGGGCTGGATTTTTCCTGAATTGGAGGGCTCAAAAATTGGGAATCATCAGGGGGTTCATTTATACTAATTCCTGCATTTCTGTTTCTCACAGCCTTTCTCTTTTTCTGACTAGGTTTATTTTTTGATTTTTGAGTCTGAACTTGAAAATCAACAGCAACTTTGGCTTTTCCTTTGAGGAGAGCTTTCATTTGTGCAGATGGGTTCTCTTTAGAGCTTAAGGGCTCAGAAACTTCTTCCACTATCACACTATCATATTGATCCACTTGCTGTGAGTCTGATTTGGGAATTGAGGCAGTAGGGGTTATTTGGTCAATCCTAGGTTCATTCAAATGTGCCTCGACACACTCATGCATAACATGAGGAATCCCCTACCCTTTTGGAACTCCTTCCTGCCTGACTATAGAGTTCTCCTGACAATTCTCCATCCCTCCATTAACATCACCAACATCAAATCTGTAGGGGGGAAGGGGGAATGGGTTGATCCTGGGCACCAGGATCTGCACTCCTCTCCAGTGGAGCTGGAGGATTGATAGAAGATATACCTGATGTATCTGATGACTGTGTGATCTGTTGCTGAATTTCCTTTAAGGCAACCTTTTGTTGTTGTGCATTTGGTTGCTTTGGAATGTAAACCTGTTGTTGCTTCTTGTTCTGGTGGTAGCTTTAAAATTCTTCCTTTTTTGTGTTTTCCATTCTTCCTCTGGTGCTTCGTGCACTGAACTTTGGTGTTCTACTTCTTTTTGGTGTTCTATTAGCAATTGATTTTGGGTTTGATTCTGTTCCTTGTTTTTTGGCCTCCCCCTTGAGCAATTTGCTACACTACCTTGGTTGTACTTGTAGTTGCTTTGTGGTGGTTGTCTTCTGCTTTTTGTTCTTCCTTTTTTCTTTTCTTCTTATCTTCATCTTTTAATCTGATTTCACAAGTGTATTCAGAGTGACCTAAGTGCATGTAATGGTTGCAATATGCTGGAACACTATCATACTGGACTTCCAACCATTCTCCATCTCTACTTTCATCCTGATTCTCATCATATCAAGCCAGACATGATGAGGTGTCTCCTTGGTGAGGTCAATTTAGATCTTTACCTTAGCAACACTTCCCCTGGTTTTTGGAATGATGCCAGGTCCAAATATAAAGCTTTGCCAATGGGTGACAGTAGGGGTGTGAGAATTTCCATGTAGTACAAATGCCATGGTAATTCTGGGATAACCACCCATAGTGGCACAATGGGTGAATCTTCATTTGGCTTGAACGCTGGGGACCATGCTTCCAATTTCATCATTTGGCCTTGGATATACATATGTTGTTTACCCCAGATAGTGGAATGATCATACTCATTTTCCAAGTCAATGTAGACAGTCCTAACATTGAAATGAGCTATCTTGACTGGTCCTTTGAGTTCAGTTTGGGCAATGAAACTTTTTCTAATGACTTCCATTCTAGGAATAGTATTGGAGAATTTTCCTACTACTGTGAATTTACATCTGTCAGCAAATCTTACCATGTAATCATCTCTTTTGAAAATCACAACAGGCTGACCTTGCTTGGTAGTTATCTTTGGAGGTGTGAAAGCTATGGGTTTGATATCAGCTTCATGTCTGGTTCTAAGCCTTGTAACATATGAATGAGTGACAGTAGGAGGTGGTGGTGGTGCATTACTAGCTGGTTTGGTTTTGTTAGGAGGATTGCTAGCCTGTGGAGTGGTGTTGGTAGATGGTGAAGGTTATTTGGAAGGTTGGATTGCTGGTGGGGTATTTTTTGCAGAGGGATTGCGAGTTTTTTTAATTATTGGTCGGTCTGTCAAAATTGGATGAAATCTTAGGTGGAGTATTAGCAATAGAGGTAGAGTTTGGATTGGTGAGGGGAAACTGAATGGCTAGGGGCTCTTTGTTATCTATTGGGTACACAGGTAGGGGGTGTTACCTAAAATAGGACCTTTGACATTTGGATTTGTGACTGAAGCATTTTCATTTACAATCCTTCCACTATTAGATTCATGAATCTGAGAGGTGTTTAGCAAAGACATTTGATCCCCTTGAAATGATAATTCACCATTAGCAGGCTTTGATTGACCATTGTTTTCTTGAACTGAAGGACTGGAATTCTTTTGGATATTATTTTTCTGAGATTCTTCTGAGTCTTGTACCCTATTTTGAACTATGTTTCACTACCACAAGTGGCATCGGTATTTGGTCGAGCACCTGGCAATTCAATGACTGCAGAGTCCCTTTTTTGGATATTCGAGGAGTTTGGCTCTTGAAAAATTGGATTTGAGGGTTGGGATTCAATCTCCTAGGCAATGGGAATAGATTGGCATTAGTGTTGAGGCAGTTAGTTCACCGGAACCCCATGTCCAGCCAACTAGTGCATAGCTGGACCTGTCAATTGATCGAGATGATTAATTGTGTTGTTAGATTGAGCTGAAACTTTACTTACTTGTTCATTGGGTGATGGTAAGAGGTTTCCAATCAATGGTTGGGGTTGAATTGGCTCAGAATAAAGAACTTCATTTTTTTGATTAGGGCTGCCTGAGATCAATGATTTCAAAATTGAAGCTGTTGATTGGTACCCATATATACTTGATAGTTCTAAGCTCTTGTTCTCTCTATTACGATCATTTTGGTACTCAAGTCTTCTGAATTGACCAGCTGGAATTCCATCTCCGACGAGTTCTTTATTGTCAGCATTTCTCAGTTGGTCATTAGTGATGATTCCAATGGTGGAATCAGTTAGATTTTGGTGAGGATCTGGTGATGAAGAAGAGTCTCCCTGGTTTGGAATTACAAGTTTTGGCCCAGAACTGAGCTGGGAATTAACAAGAGCACCCAGGCGATTATTTGCTACAGTGATCGCATCCCCACTTTTGAGATTCGTAGCAACTGGGGTGGAGTTTTTGAATGAAACTTGTTGGGATGTGTTCTCCTTTGGGAGGCGCTTCGTTTGGAGTTGGTCCGGTGGTTTTCCACCGGTGGATGGAGGAGTAGTGGCCATATTGCCACTGCGTGGTTACTGTAGCTGTGAATCGCTTGTACGGATTTGAGCGGGTGGGGACTTTAGTTGCACTTCGATCTTGTGTTAATTTCTTTGTTTAAGCTAATTCATAGCTAAATTTAGATTCCAAATCCTCAGAGTTTTATGTTATACCATCAATTCGCTTGATTATATTTATCAATGCTATGAGTAATTCAACTAGTCGATAATCTATCAATTTCAACTTACTCGTATATTTATTGTTTTCAATTTTTTTTACCCAAATTATGCCAACTATGTGTATATATCAAAATCATATAGGATCACTATCGACAATACTTTCTTTCGTACCTAACAAAATTATACACCTAGAAGATAATCTTAAGCAAGTGAAGTAAGAAAATTTATCCTTTGAATTAAAAAGAATCCCTAAAACTAATTGCCTTTGTTTATATGTGTGTTCCCATATTTAATTCATATTACTACATACAAAGAAAATAAAAATTTTATATGAATTAAAAAAATAAATCTTCATTACCAAGTGTACTATAGGCATCCATGATTCTTCCACAAAGTGCTATGAGTCAAGGGAAGCATTACTTAATTTTTTCTTATTTTTAATTATATTAGTCAATCTCACTATATAACTCAAATTATTAAAATTTATATTCTCTCATATTAGTAAAAAAAATATAAAAATATTATATTACCTATTCTCCAAAGTTTGGTTCTAACCTCTTTCTTTTTCTTCTTCTTCTTCCTTTTTACCTTCTTTATGTTTTTTTGGTTCACGTGGGCTTTTGCCCTTATTTTAAACTGATTAGGTTTTCCTTTTTTCTTTTCTTGTATTTTTTTCTTTTTATTATGTTAAAAGACCAACATACCATAACTTAAATATGGGTCATTACATCCTATCCACCTTATGACATTCAGTCGCCGAATTTAACTCAAGTATGTACCTGTAGACCGAAATAAATGAGGATACTTGATTCATATATCATCTTCCACTTTCCAAGTAGCTTCTTTAATGTTATAATTTATCCACAAGACTTCAATAACCACAATTTCTTTTGACTGTAACTTCCTCACTTGTCTATTGAAAATAGCCATCGGCTCCTCCTCGTAAGACAACTTCTTATCGAGTGGTATAATAGGTGCTTCAAGCACTTGAGAGGAGTCTGATATATATATATATATATATATAGAGAGAGAGAGAGAGAGAGAGAGAGAGAGAGAGAGAGAGAGAGAGAGAGAGAGACATGAAACACTGGGTGAATATAAGATAACTATGGAGGAAGTTCCAAACGATATGCCACACTCCCACTCGGTCAAGTATTTCATACTGAACAATAAACCTCAGGCTCAACTTACCTCTTTTTCCGAATCGCATCATGCCCTTAATAGGAGATACCTGTATGAACAATATTTCTCTAATTGTGAATAGTAAGGCTATTTTCTCTTATCCATAGAAGATTTTTGTCTTCTTTAAACTGTTGAGCAATTGCGGTCTGATCAATTGGACCTTGTCAATAGCTTCTTGTACTAAGTCGGGTCCCAATAAACTAGTCCCACCAGCTTCAAACCGTCCAATAGAAGAACGACATCTTCCACCATATAATGCTTCGTACGATGCCATCTGAATACTGGACTGGAAGCTATTGTTGTAAGCAAATTCAGCTAAAGGTAGATAAGCATCCCAACTACCTACAAACTCCGGAATACAATCTCTCAACATATCCTCTAAGATCTGTGTAGCATATTTAGACTTTGTGTTTGCGTGCAATAAAGCTAGTACTAAGATCTACTCGTGTACCCAACATTTTTCGAAGAAGGTTTTCAAATTATGAAGGGAATGCGATCCTCTATTGGAGATCCTGGACAATAGAGCTCTATTGAGATAGATAATTTTCTGTTCATGTATGTCTATGCATATTGTACCTCACTATAAGAGGTTTTTATTAGCAAGAAATGTGGCTACTTGGTAAGCCAATTTACCACTTTCCCACATATAATCATACCTCCAATGGTTTGAGTAATTTAGTCATATAATGTATTATTCTATTGTATTTCCACTTTAGAATCTTTAGTTGTTTTAGTGGGTCTGTGAGTCGCAAGTGCTTGACTTAACATACTACATGTCAAATAGTTAGAAACAAAGTTAACAAATTTTTCTTTTTCCTTCTTTCTTTTCCAACCAATCCTTTTTTTTTCTTTCTTATAGTCATGGTGCGTTTCATAGACCTGAGATATACAATGTCTCTAGAGTTGTGAGCTCCATCACGAATAGCTTTTCTGAACCCATATATGTTTGCTACACATAATTAGTTACCTAGTCGGTGAATACCCTCACTATTAACAGTCATATCTTTGCTTTTACTAGCTAGAAACTAATCCCAGTAATTAAACAATCGTTCATCCTCGTACTGGCTATACTTTATACACTTTATATCGGGCTTGACCAATAGCCAATAATATCTTTATGATGATTCGGCCGGTCGTCTCATGAATTACCAATCCGTTTCCCCCATTTCTGCTTCTATTTGCTTTGTTTATCAGTTCTATGTATGATCGGGTTGGTTGGCTCAGGTTCGGAAAGGTTTTGAGAAGGTTTGAGACACTAAGTCTCTTTTAAGAAATCTTAGGTTAAAAAAGTCAATCGGATGTTGACTTATGTGTTAGAGGGCTCGGATAGATTTGGGAGATGATTTGGGACTTAGAAGCATGATCAGAATATGTTTTAGAGGTCCGAAGTAGATTTAGGCTTGAATTGACAAAATTGAGTTTTTGGCTTTTCCGGTTGATAGGTGAGATTTTGATATAGGGGTCAGAATGGAATTCCGGAAGTTACAGTAGATCCGTTATGTCATTTGGGACGTGTGTGCAAAATTTCAGGTCATTCGTACGTGATTTGGTATACTTTTTGATCAAAAGCGGAATTCGAAAGATTTTAGAACCTTAGGCTTGAATTCGATGTGTTTTGGTGGTTTTGATGTTGTTTGAGGCATTTTGAAGGTTGGTATAAGTTTGAATAGTAGTATAGGATGTGTTTGTGCTGTTGGTTGAAGTCCCGAGGGCATTTCAGATGGTTGATGGGAAGTTTGGAAAGCGGTTTGGCAGTTAAAGTTTTGGAATTGCTATCATAACCGCACCTGCGACTAGATGACTGCAGGTGCAGTCTCGTAGAAACGATAAGGGGGACGCAGATGCGGCCAGAGGCATGTTTGGCTAGGACCACAGAAGCGGGAGTTTGACCGCACCTGCGATGGCGAAGGTGCGAATTGGTCATTGTAGATGCGGAAAGGCGGAGTTAAGTGAAAACCGCAGATGCGGTACCTTGGACAACAGATGCGGTACCGCAGGTGCGGTGGATTGACCCCAGGTGCAAAAATCCTAGGTCAGAATGTTTATATTTCCTCCTTCGCGATTTTCAGACGGTTTCACTACTTTTATACACGAATTTTTGAGCTTTGGGCAATTTTGAAGAGAGAATTCAAGGAGACTTCATTGAGGTAAGGTTTTGGATTATGAAAACTCATTTCTATGGTATTAATTCTCGGATTAGAGCTGTAATTAAGGATAAAATTTAAAGAAACTAGGGCTTAGAAACTTAGGACTTTGATTGAGGATTTAAAAGACCATTTGTGGTAGGATCTTGGAACTTTTGATATGTATGAACTCATGGGGAGATATGGAATCTAATGATGTAAAATTTATCGAATTTCGAGACGTGAGCCCGGGGGTCGGGTTTGGGTAATTTTGGGATTTGCATTGTTTTCAATTATTCTAGAGTGGGCTTTTTCCCTTTAGAGTAATTTAATGGTTACGTTCTGATTTTGGTAGATTCGGAGTATCTGGAGGCCGATTCGAGGGGTAAAGGCATCGCGAGCTAGAGTTTGAGCCGAATTGAGGTGACTAATGATTTTAAATGATGTCGTGAGGGTATGAAACCCCGAATTATACAGCATTCGACTATGTTGAGGTGACACATACGCTAGATGATGAGCGTGGGGTCGTGCACCGTTGGGGGTTGTGACTTAGTCCATCCCCAATGACTATTTTACTGCGTATTTGATAGCAAATTGTTGATATTGTCATGTTTGGGGCTAAATGCCATGTTTGGGCTTTGTGCCAACTGTTTTGACCCTTAGGGGATTTTTACTGATATTTTCCTCACTGTTTGATTTCATACTTGTGCTCAGTCATGCTATATTTTTACTATTTTCGAAACTCAGCTATGTTATTCTGTTTTAAGCACCTTAAATGACATTTTTAAAGATATTTTGAGCTGAGCTTCATGTTTTACTGTTTCCCGAGGGGCTTATGAGATTCTGACTAAGTAAGGCCGATGGCCTGTGTTGTGAGGATACTTTTGGGTCGGGCTGCACGCCGTAGTAGTGACATACTGATTATGATAATGAGGCCGAGGGCTTGAGCTTGTACGCCACGAGGTGGCTTGAGATTGATATGAGGCTGAGAGCCTATTTATGATGCCCCGAGATGGCTTGATATTGAGCTTGGGCCATAAGGGGCCCCTCCCAGAGTCTGTACACCCCTAGTGAGCGCGGGCACCTAATGAGATATGAGACATAGTCCGAGGGGCTAGTATTGTTCTGTGATATTGCCCGAGGGGCCGATTCTGTTGTTACTTTGCCCGAGGGCAGTTCTTATGTGTTTACCATTTCTAGTTGTTTTTACTATATATTGTTTGACTGCTTAAAAGGTGTTTTATGAGATTACACTGCTTAATTATGTTTATTGATTTTGTTCTTCCTCTTGTAGCTTAATGTTGTATTTAACGTGATTTTATATCGCTCAGTCTTCATTTATTGTTATTACTCACTAAGTCGGAGTACTCACTTTACTCCCTGCACCTCTGTGTGCAGATTCGGGTGCTACAGGTCCTTCTAGCGAGGGTTGAGAGCTATCCAGCAGATTTTTAGAGATTTACTAGGTAGCTTCCTGGCGATTCGCAGCCCAGTGCAATCTTCCTCTATCTTATTTTCCTTTATGATTCAGTTATGTAGTAGTGGAGTAGACTTCCAGACTTGTAGTATTATTTTAGATGCTCATGACTGGTGACACCCCGATGTCGGGCTGTGTTGGTTTTTAATTCCGCAAATTATACTGTTATTTTGGGATTTTTTTTCTATTAAAGACTTAGTATTTATTATTCTAATTGCTTAAAGTGAATTGAAAGTGTGTCGGCTGGCCTTGTCTTCATAAGAGGCGCCAACACGACCGGGTTTAGGTTTAGGGTCGTGACAAGTTGGTATTAGAGCCTAGGTTACATAGGTCTCACCAGTCATGAACAGGTTTAGTTGAGTCTCGCGGATCAGTACAGAGACGTCTGTATTTATCCTTGAGAGGCTGCAAAACTTTTAGGAAAATTCCATGCTCTTAAAATTCTCATCGTGCAAATTTGTTGATCCGAGTACTAAACTTCTATTATTCTATTCTCTCACAAATGGTGAGGACACGCGCTATCGGTCAGGGTGGATGACCACCAGTACCACCAGTTGGAGCCACTAGAGGCCGAGGACATGATCGAAGTGGTAGGGGTAAAGATGCAACCCATACAACAGCTATGGCAAGATCCACCAGCCACCCCAATCTAGGACCAGGTCGTAGTTGTGGAAGCTCCAGCAGTACCAGCTCAGGCACCAGCTGTGCCCATTGTGATTTCGGGTCTTCAGGAGACTTTGGCCCACATATTGACAGAATGTACGAGTCTTGCTCAGGCGATCGTGGTTTCTACTGTCGTAGCCACTACTCAAGTAGGGGGAGGCTCTCAGACTCCCGTCGCCCGCACACCCGATCAGGTGGTTCAGGGATTGCAGACACTGGAGGCACCACTAGCCCAGCCGGTGGCAGCTGCTTAGGGTTATGTAGCTCCACTTATACCAAAGGACGAGCAGTTTAGATTAGAGAGGCTTGGTAGACTCCAGCCTCCTACTTTCAGTGGCACAGAGGGCGAGGATGCCCAGGGTTTTTAAGATAGATGTCAGAGGATTCTTCGCACCGCGAGTATTCTGGAGACCAACGGGGTTGCATTCACGACCTTTCAGTTTACTGGAGCTACCTTAACTTGGTGGGAGGAATATAAGAGGTGTAGTCCTATTGGTTCGGTACCTCTAACTTGGCAGCAGTCCTCCACTCTATTTTTGGAGAAGTATGTCCCACAGTCCCACAGGGAAGAGCTTCCTAGGTAGTTCGAGCAGTTACGATAGGGGGATATGACTATCACTCAGTACGAGATAAAATTCTTGGAGTTAGCTCGACATGCTATTTGGCTGGATGCTACATAGAGAGAGAGGATCAGGAGGTTTGTTGATGGCCTTACCTACCAACTTTGGGTTCTTATGACTAGGGAGAGAGTGTTAGGTGCTATGTTCGAGGAGGTTGTGGATATTACTCGTGAGATTAAGTCAGTTCATTGCCATGAGCGTAAGGAGAGGGAGGCTAAGAGGCCTCGAGGTCATGGTAGTTTTGGGATTGCTCCTTCGAGGGGCTAGTTTCAGCACGATACAGGCCATCAGTTCAGACATGCTCAGTCAGCTCGCCCAGGTTATCATGGGGCAGCATTAGTCCATAGTTCTCGCAGTTCTTAGCAGGGTCATTCTTCATTCAGTGCACTTCCAGCCCAGGGTTTGTCCGTGCTCCATCAGTTCAGGATTCTTCTACGCTCGGGTGTGTCTTCTAGTCATTCCGGTGCTAGGCTTTCTCTTTAGTCCCCGTCTCCAGCACCCTAGAGTTGCTATGAGTGTGGAGAGATGGGTCACATGTGGAGGCAGTGTCCTTGTCGTTTTGGGGGTTCATCTCAGTAGAGGGGTCAACTATCAGCTTCAGCCCCAGTCACTTCACCATCCACCTAGCCAGCTAGGGGTGGAGGACGGTCATCTAGGCGTTGCCCCAGAGGGGAGTTCGTTCCATTAGTGGTCATGCCTTGCTTCTATGCACTTCTAGCTAGGCCTGATGCGATTGCTTCAAATGTGATGGTTACAGGTATTATCTCAGTCTATCACACGGATGCTTCTATGTTATTTGGTCCCGGTTCTACTTTCTCTTATGTGTCGTCTTATTTTACCCATTATCTGGATATGCCCTGCAAGTACCTTGTTTCTTCAGTTCATGTCTCTATATCGGTGGGCGATACTGTTATGGTAGACCGTATGTACCAGTCGTGTGTTGTGTCTATTGGGGGTCTAGAGACCCGAGTGGATCTATTGTTGTTATGTATAGTGGACTTCAATGTTATTCTGGGCATGGACTGGTTATCTCCATACCAGGCTATTCTGGACTATCATGCTAAGTTAGTGACTTTGGCTATGCCTGGTGTGCTACGGATTGAGTGGTGAGGTTCGATCGATTATGTCCCCAGCAGGGTGATGTCTTTCTTGAAGGCCAAACGTATATTGGGAAAGGTTGTCTTTGATATCTATCCTTTGTGAGGGATGTCAGTGCAGATACTCCTAGTATCGATTTTGTTCTGAATAAAAGGGATTTTCTCGATGTATTTCCTGCAGAACTGTCGGGCATGCCATCGGACAGGGATATAGATTTTGGCATTGACCTGGTGCTGGGTACTCAGCCCATTTCTGTTCCACCATATCGTATGGCACCACCAAAGTTGAAGGAGTTAAAGGAGCAGCTTTAGGAACTCCTGGATAAGGGGTTCATTCATCCTAGTATTTCACCGTGGGGTGCGCCGGTTCTCTTTGAGAAGAAAAAGGATGGCACGATGAGAATGTGCATTGATTATAGGTAGTTGAACAAGGTAACAATCAAAAACAAGTATCCTTTGCCTCGTATCGATGATCTGTTCGACCAGCTTCAGGGAGCGAGAGTGTTCTCCAAGATTGATCTCTGTTTGGGTTATCACCAGTTGAAGATCAGGGACTCAGACATTCTTAAGACAACTTTCAGGACCCGATATGGTCATTATGAGTTCTTGGTGATGTCTTTTGGGCTAATCAATGCCCCAGCAACGTTCATACATCTAATAAACAGTGTGTTCTGGCCGTATCTCGATTCGTTTTTCATAGTCTTCGTTGATGATAATCTGGTGTACTCGCATTTGAGTGTGGTGTTTCTGAGATTGAGAGAGGATAAGCTTTATGCAAAGTTCTCCAAATGTGAGTTCTGGCTCAGTTAAGTGGATTCCTTGGGGCACGTGGTGTCCAGAAAGGGTATTCAGGTGGACCCGAAGAAGATAGAGGCGGTTCAAAGTTGGCCCAAACCATCCTCAGCTATAGAGGTTTGTAACTTTCTTGGTTTGGCTGGTTATTATCGCCGGTTTGTTCAGGGATTTTTGTCTATTGCATCGCCCTTGACCAAGGTGACTCAGAAGGGTGTTTCATTTCAGTGGTTTGATGAGTGTGAGGAGAGCTTTCAGAAGCTCAAGACTGCCTTGACCACAACTCCAGTGTTAGTATTGCCGTCAACTTCAGGTTCTTATAGCTATATATGATACTTCGAGAGTTGGTATTAGGTGTGTTCTGATGCAGGAAGGTAGAGTTATTGCTTAAACTTCTCGTCAGTTGAAGCCTCATGAGAAGAACTACCCCGTTCATAATTTGGAGTTGGCTGTCATTGTTCATGTGTTGAAGATTTGGAGGCATTATTTGTATGATGATCCTCATTTGCTTGTCCTTAAGGACAGAGTTTAACATGATAATGCCATAGATGTGACTATCGGAGATGATGGGGTGTTGAGGATGCAGGGCTGGATTTGTGTGCCCAATGTGGATGGGCTTCAGGAGTTGATTCTGGAGGAGGCCCATAGCTCACGGTATTCTATTCATCCGGGTGCCGCGAAGATGTATCAGGATCAAAGACAGCATTATTGGTAGAGGAGGATGAAGAAAGACATTATGGGGTTTGTAGCTCGATGTCTCAGTTGTCAGCGAGTGAAATACGAAAATCAAAGACCGGGTGGCTTGCTTCAGTGGATGGATATTCCATAGTGGAAGTGGGAGCGGATCACTATGTACTTTGTAGTTGGACTCCCACGGACTTTAAAGAAGTTTGATGCTATTTGGGTGGTTATGGATCGGCTGACCAAGTCAACGTACTTCATTCCTATCTGCACTACTTATTCTTAAAGCGGTTGGCAGAGATATATATCCGGGAGATTGTTCATTTGCATGGTGTCCCAATTTCCATCATTTCAGATAGGGGCACTCAATTTACTTTGCAGTTTTGGAGGGTTGTATAGCCAGAGTTGAATGCTCAGGTTGAGTTGAACACAATTTTTCACCCTCAGACGGACGGGCAGTCCGAGCGCACTGTTTAGATATTGGAGGATATGTTACGCACTTATGTTATTGATTTTAGAGGGTTATGGGATCGGTTTATACCGCTCATCGAGTTTGCTTATAACAACAACTACTAGTCGGGTATTCATATTGCTCCATATGAGGCTTTGCATGGGAGGTGGTGTAGATCTCCAATTTGTTGGTTTGAGTCGGGCGAGGCCAGGCTATTAGGTACCGATTTGGTGCAAGATGCTTTAGACAAGGTAAAGGTGATTCAGGAGAGGCTTCGTACAATGCAATCGAGGCAAAAGAGATATGTTGATAGGAAGTTCGGATGTGTCCTTCATGGTTGGTGAGAAGGTTCTGTTGAAGGTTTCACCCATGAAGGGTGTCATGAGATTGGGAAAGAAGGGTAAATTGAGTCCACGATTCATCGGGCCTTTTGAGGTAATTCAGAGGATTGGGGAGGTGGCTTATGAGCTTGCTTTGCCACCCAGCTTGTCGAGTGTGCACACGGCATTTCATGTTTCTATTCTCCAAACATATATTGGGGATCCGTCTTATGTTCTAGATTTCAACACGGTACAGTTGGAGGGTGATTTGACTTATGATGCAGAGCCAATGGCTATTTTGGAGCGTCAGGTTCGAAAGTTGAGATCAAAGAATATAGCTTCAGTGAAAGTGCAGTGGAGAGGTCGGCCCGTGAAGGAGGCTACCTAGGAGACCGAGCGGGAGGTGCGGAGCAGATATCCTCACCTATTTGAGGCTTCAAGTATGTTTCTTGACTCGTTTGAGGATGAAGGCTTGTTTACGAAGGGGAGGATGTGACGACCTGACCGGTTGTCTCATCAATTACCGGTCCATTTCCCATATTTATGCTTCTATTTGCTTTATTTATCAGTTCTATGTGTGATCGGGTTGGTTGGCTCGGGTTCTGAAAGGTTTTGAGAAGGTTTGATACACTTAATCTCTTTTAAGAAAGCTTAAGTTGGAAAACTTAACCGGATGTTGACTTATGTTAGAGGGCTTGGATATGAGTTCCGATGGTTTGGATAGCTTCAAGATATTATTTGGGACTTAGGAGCATGATCGGAATGTGTTTTGGAGGTCCGAAGTAGATTTAGGCTTGAATTGGCGAAATTGAATTTTTGGCATTTTCCGGTTGATTGGTGAGATTTTGATATAGGGGTTGGAATGGAATTACAAAAGTTGTAGTAGCTCCGTTATGTCATTTAGGATGTGTGTGCAAAATTTCAGGTCATTCGGACGTGGTTTGGTATATTTTATGATCAAAAGCGGAATTCGGAAGATTTTAGAACCTTAGGCTTGAATTCGATGTGTTTTGGTGGTTTTGATGTTGTTTGAGGCCTTTTGAAGGTTGGTATAAGGTTGAATAGTAGTATAGGATGTGTTTGTGCTTTTGGTTGAGGTCCTGGGTGCCTTGTGGTGATTTCGGATGGTTGTCGGGAAGTTTGGGAAGTGGTTTGGCAGCTGAAGTGTTGGAATTGCTGTCATAACCGCACCTGCGGCTAGGTGACCACAGGTGCGGTCTCGCAGAAGAGATAAGGGGGCCGCATATGCGCCATAGGCATGTTTGGATGTGATAGATCTTAAATACTCTTGCCTTATGTTTTGATGATTATCTAACAAACTTTCTTATAAGAACCAGTTAGGGAACCTGACCTACTTTGGATTAGTGCAAACTCCAACGGACTCCAGTAAAAGTTTAATTGCTAGAGATACATGAGATAGGAACCAAACAAGGACATGATGCTCCTGTGGTTCCTATATATCAACACAAAGTCATTTGGACACAGCTGTAACTGAAGTGACTGGCGGCACTATTTCTGCCGCACTGCACCACACTGTCTGCCCGCTCATTCTCTAACCAAACAAAGTACTTATCATATCATTTCCAGTGATGTGATCAAGATGTACAAAAGGGGCTTTTATACAAAGCATCACTAAAAGGTTTCAGTTTCATCATTCAAGCCTTTTGCAAAAACAGAAAAGATCATTCTCTCAAGCTTGAAGAACAATGTTGAACGCCACTACGGACCAGTTCCAAAATGATTGATTATTGCTGTTCTAGTTGAGTTGTAACCTTGTTATTGCACTTACAATATCTCCTAAATTGCTCACTTAGAAGTTTACTGATTAGGAACTCTCTTGTAAATTCTCAAACTCGTTGAGTTTAGGCTGTGGCTAGATTTAGTCATAAAGAAAAGTCTTTGTAATCATAGTATTGCAAAGTGGCTTGTGGTGATAGCACCACAAGTTAGAAAAAGCCTTTGTAACTAGGATAGTCATAAAGTGGCTTGTGGTAAAGGTGCCACAAGTTAGTTTGAAGTCTTTAGAAACAGAAGCATTGTAAAGTGGCTTGTAATAGGTAAGACTACAAGTTAGCAAAGTTAAAAGCCTACAAGGTAGGCCACGACATTTGATTCCCATGTGTTTTCCACGTAAAAATCCTCTGCCTCATTTACTTACTGCCACACTAAGTGCTCTCAGCAGAAACTTATAGAGGACCAGGTACTCTACAATTTGGTGGACCCATACAAACTAACAATTGGTATCAGAGAAGGTTCCTCTTATCAGGCTTACGCCTAGGAAGGATCCTCATGGCGGCTCCACTAAATTTTGAAGAAGGTTAATCTATATATCACCCACCCAAGTTTGATGGAAAATGCTATTGGTGGTGGAAAGCTAGAATGCATGATTTCATCATGGCTGAGGATTGTGAGCTTTAGGATGTTATCTGCGACAGTCCTTTTGTTCCAATCAAGGTATTAAATTAATCCCCTTTCTCAAGAAGAAAGACCTGCAGAGAATACACTGAAGCAGACGAGAAAGCGGTAGAGAAGAATTCTCGTGCAAAGAAAATTCTGGTATATGGTTTGGGACCTAAAGATTGTTGATACCCAATTTTTTTCCGTATATTTTTTATATGCAAATATACCTTCAAAATAATATATATATATATATATATATATATATATAAAAGCATGCAAGTGTTTTATTCTTTTTTTTTAATTTTTAAAAGATTTTAAACCAATTTATTACCCTATTTTAACAATACAAAACTAATAATTATTCCCAAAATTATCATTTTTGATAAATAACTTATTTTTACCAAAATATAGCTAATGTAATTCTTATACATTTTTAAAAATTTATTTGGTATTTTTAAAAGCTAAATTGCATATAATTGCAACTTTAGCCTGCTTTATGATTTAGTAGCATTTTACAATTATAAAATTGGTTCCAATATTTTTAAATTAATATTTATATATTATTTTTTGATTTAGCACCTTAATTTATTTTCAGAATTCATTTTTACTATTTTTATAAAATAACAAGGAAAAAGTGTCTATTTAAAACCTGGCCCCATTTTATTTCAATTATAGCCTAAATTAACTCCCCCAATTAACCCAATTCCAATTAGAAACGGACCATCCAAATCCTAATTTAACCTGACCCCTGACCCATTTATCCAACCTGCCCGAATCCAATTTTAATCCAGGCCGTTGATCATTTTGATCAACGGCCACGATTTACCCTTACCTTTTTTAATCTCCCAAACCCCCTAACCCTTACCCATTTTCCCTGAGACACTGCCTTGAAACTCCTCTCCTCTCTCAGATGCTCTCGAACCTTCCTTAACCCTAGCCGTCTCTAATCACTGCTACCTCGAAACCCACCGGAAACCATGGCTTCTCCAGCCATGGGGGTCCTACACTCGCCTCCCTGTGCTCTTATACACTTGATACTCGAAGATTCGAGGTCTAACCTCGAAGGTGTCCATTCAGATCTCCATCGATCCAAGGTTCTACAACCATCTCCGGCCTTGCTGCGGCGTACAATGGTGTTTTGAGCCTGATTCTGACTTATCCGACTCAGATCGGACCTTTTCCAAGCCTTTCTCATTCTAGGATTCTTCTGAAACCCTGACTATTTGAGGTTCTCTCTGATTTTTTTCAGAATCTGTCACGTATCTATGCTCTACTTGGGGTTTTAAATGATTTCCCCAACTTTTCTTTCAAAATTACTTTTAAAATCACTTCTTTTCGATTTAGGGTTTTATGAAACGCTTAAAATGTTTATCCGACTTTTCTTTTCGCTTTCTTTGTGTGTATTTGTTTGCTACTGCTTTAATATGTTTTGTTTTACCGCACATGTTCTTCTGTGCTTCTATATTTCTTTTGTTTCCTACTGTGTTTCTATACCATGCTCACATGTTTATCTCACCGGGTTTTCCTATATGCTTTTTTGCTACACTTTTCCAGTGTTCTTGTGTTCTCCTACTGTATTTCTTTTGCTAAGTTCTTAAGTCCCTTCTTAAAGGTTTCTCCTAAACATGATTCTTCTACTATCATGTTGTTCTCTCATTATGCTTCGAGTTAGTTCCTTCACTATGTTTGCTTTGAATTTTTCTATTGTATTTGCTTGTCTTCTCATGAGATTCTGAAAAAAGAAATCTCTGAGCCTGTTGCCTCCTCATCTCTGTATTTGATTCGAGGTGGAAACCCTAGAATTTAGAGGTTCCACCGAGTTTGGTCGTGTGGTTGAACTAGGGTTCTGTTGGAGAACCCTTGACTCTTTTAAACTAATCACTGAGCCTACGAACTGAGTTTGGACTCCCTTATTTTCATGTAATTCTGACTTCTCTAGAGTTTTCACTAGCCTTACAATGGCATGACTAATCTCTTCATGTTTTAACATGTCTGTATGCCTTTATATGTGTTGAATCTTTCTTCAAAAGGTGGTTTCCAACTTGTGATTGATTCAGAGTTCCTTTTAATAGGTCTAATTGATTGTTACCGATTTTCCTTAAGTTAAAATCTTTCCATCTTTCTGACTTGGTTCATTCATGCAAAATTTTTGATTTATGATTTCTTGGCTATCAAATTATTTCCTTTCCTTAAATGGTACAACCGTGTATTGTCAAGACCTTGTCCTTAAATAAACCTCTATGTATTTACCCCTCTTGTACTGCTTTGAAAAGTGTTTGATTAATCTCTTTCCTTAATTAGTTTTACCCGTTTGAATTTGAATCCCTTAATCAAAGGGAGTCTTATATAATTGATTTACAATCAGTCTTTAATTATTTTCTTACCTTATTTCTACCTTCTTTCTGCACTATAAATACACGACCCCTTTTTCACAAGACACACGATTAACACACTTCAGACTTCACACTTACCATCTCATAAAACTCATACTTTGAGTATTCTTGCTTCTTGTCTGCACTTTGGCTTTACAAGACTACTGCTTTCTTTTGCTTGTTTCCTTGAGACTGGAATGTTCTATTTTTGGTTTTAGCATCATCCCAATATGTTTACTTATAACTTTTACATCTATGTCTATTTTATTGTCTATATGGAATTAATGTCAACTAGCATGTTAATTTCCTTTCATCTGTTTCTGCTTTGAATCCCTACACCCCCTGCTTCCCTCTATGTGCTCTGAGTTGTAGTTCAGAACATGGCAATATGAAAGTTATTGTTCATGGCAATATGAAATCTAGATCCTGCATATGCATTGGTCACTAGGAAAACCTGTTTATAGGATTAAAAACTAACAGCATTCAGATATCATGCCCATAGGATTTCTGCACTCTTACTACGCCTGTAAAAAGTGTTTAAAGTCAATAACGCCTAGAAAGTATGCCTATAGGAACTATCAACCAAACCTGAATCGTTCATTCGCTTATAGGTCTAAAATCAGTAACGATAATGCTTAACGTCTGTAGAGTTTATGCTCTTTTACCAAAACTCGCCTTTCCTGGTTAACTAACAACTTCTTTTCCTAAATCAACATACTTCTTTTCTGAAACTAATATATATCATGCCTATAGGTTTCGTTTAACTTAGGCAAGCCATAAGGTAAACTTATAAATTGAATCAGATTTTATTAACTACAACCAGCTGGCAGGTCTGATTCGTGCTTCTTATCTAAAACATATAATAGATCAGTCTACCACAACTCTTAAATTTAATCAGACCCTAATCAGTATGTGTAAGACATGCTAAACTATATGCTTCTCTTTATTTTTTAAGGAGGTTTGTTTGAGCCTTTCTATCTGTTATGTGCTTCCCCCCATATTTGCTACATATGTGATTTGCTTGTCGCCTTAGAATTTTTTCCTTTGAAACTATAAAACTTTACACCTCTTCCCTTTAGGATTAGTATTCCCAAATACCTCTGGGACTGATAGGATTGGGGTTGGGTAATATCATGCAATAAGTAAAATGAGACCATTCCGCGTTTAATACCGTAACAAGGTGGGAAAGGGTAGATATGGATATGATGACCACGCGATAACACCACGTGTATAAACAGTTACCAGGTGTTGTGTGGGGTGATCCATATTATTTATAAACCTAGGACCCCCCTCCCTTTACTTGTTTATTTTATTCAGAATTTTAAAATTGTTTTTTTTCTCAAATTCCAGCTTCTTTAACTTCTTTTAATTATATGCAACAATTATGTGAAAACCCCCTCATATTTTTAACTCTTAATTGTCTACTTGTTGTTTTCACTTAAAGTCACAATTATAGTATGGCCGGGAGCCACACTAGTGGATCTCGAGGGGTGCCTAACACCTTTCCCTCGGGATAATTTTGAGCCCTTACCCAATCTCTAGTTTTCTAAATCAAAGTTCTTCTTAGTGTCCTAATGCACTTAATCATTAGGTGGCGACTCTTCAATTCAAACCCAATTCCCAAAAGGGAACGAGTTGTCCTCCCAAATGTCATAAACCCGATTTCGTGAGAAAAAGGGGGCGTCGACAGCATGGCGACTCTGCTGGGAATTTCTTTAAGGCTTTGACCTTTTCATGCTATTTGTGACTTTATGCTTCTTTATATGTCTTTACTAGTTTAAATGCCTTTAAGTTTTTTTTCCCTTCTTCTACTACGAAACTGACTTGGCTCTTTTGTTCCTTTCCTTTATTTCTCTTAACGCTTTCGTTTATCGCTTTCCTTTAATACTGTTGTAAATTATGAGAAACTGTTGTAATTATTACTTTATGAACGTGCAAATATGTGACAACTTATTGATTATTGTAACTGCATATTCAACATCATATTCCACTCGTGCCAAACAAAATACCATAGCAACGCTTATAATGAGTGGTTGCGCCCTTTCAATATTATCACCCCCTAAATCCGGCAAAGGCATATTTTACAGTAAACCTAGTCGATCAGCGGTGCCGTTGACAGTTCCGCGCCCTTCCCTCTTGAGTTGTTCGCTCAAGGGTACCAGTCTAAAACCCCCAAAGAAACCCTTTATCTTTAAATCATGCATGCATCATGGTCAAACCTAGCCGAGTCAGTTATGTTGTCCGCATAATGACTCTTTAAGATAGCCTTGTCCAAAGTCCATTGGGTTTATCATGTTTTGTGCATTTATTTGGAGAACTAAAATGCTCTTATGCTAATTGTTGATATTAAATAGTCGAGTCTTCGGGGAGGGGGTAAGTGCCTAACATTTTTTTTTCTTGTAGAAATATGAGGCACGAAGTCCCTAGATTCGGCATGGTCACCAACATCCACCCAAAATTGCTAAGCTGGTGGGAGGATCTTCATTCCAGTGATCAGGCTCTTGTCCGGAAATACCTAGGATATCTACCTTCCCTCCTGGAAATTCAACATAGCAACAAAATCATAGAAGCTGCCACTCTATTCTAGGATTGTGATAGGTCTCTGTTACACTTTGAATACATTGAGATGACACCCCTACCCGAGGAAATAGGAGGACTAGCTGGAATACCGTGGGAAACTCCGGGTTTGTTGATGCCGGAAAATTGCAAGGGTAGAGGTTTTCTCAAAATGATGGGTCTAAAGAAGAATCCAAACTTAACATGTTTGAAGGAGTCGTATATTCCCTTTGACTACTTTTACAAAAGGTACGGTCCCAACAAATCTTATCGTACTTATCATGACGAGTTCACCCTTACATCATTGGGGAATATCCATCAAATGGTCTTTTTCTTCATGTTCTGTTTCTTGGGGATGATAGTGTTTCAAATGAATAAAGCATGAATCTATACTAGGCTAGCAATGGTCACCAAAATTCTAATGGAAGAAATTGACGAACAACCATTCAGTCTTGTGCCAATGGTCATTGCAGAAATATACCGAGCCTTAGAAAGGTGTCAATAGGGAGCCAAACATTTCGAGGGTTGTAATCTGCTACTTCAACTTTGGCTCATGCAACATCTCCAAAAGTGTGAATACTGACAGGAAATCCATCGTAGGGACTTGGATGATCATATCGCCTTTCATTACCCAAAGCGAATGAATTACATGCCCAGCATGTTTGCCCAACCGGAGAATGCTAGAGAGTGAGTCGAACTCTTTGATAATCTGACTGAGGATAGAGTACAATGGATGTTCGAGTGGTTCCCTATTGAAGAATTCATCGTTCGATCCAGGGATGCGCCATTTCTGATACTAATCGGTTTGAGGGGGACCGATCCATATGTCCCTCTCCGAGTTATGAGACAGGCTGGTAGGAAGCAGGTTATACCAAGGGTCGATAAGATGAGTCACTTCCGGGCTGACTTCCAGAATGACGATAGTCCGTACAGGTGCCAGGTTTAGCATATGTGGCACTGCAAAATTATCTTGGGAAAGGACACCATCGAACTAGATCGCTACCATGCTGGTTGTACCCCACACTATTCAGGCTGGTTGGAGGACAATCACAATGGTTTGGGTCAACCCGAGTTTGTTCGAGGTCACAGGATCATCGATGAAAAGGTTGAGGCACAAGTAAAGTACAACCAACTGCGCAAGAGGATTCGGGAATGTGAAAATGAGCACCGAGAAATAGTAGAAGCCAATCTAAAACTAATTGAAAAATGGAAGGATATGGCTGTCAGCGCCAACAAATGACTGGTTTGTTTAGAGTGAGGTATAGTGGAACTGGAAAATAAGTTTCTGAAGAGGGTCGAAGACTGCCGGATTGTTGAAGGAAATGAAGGTGGACATCTGGCGAGAGCTTACTTGCTACTAGGACTGCGTGAGCTGGGAGAACTGTTCGAGGCAACCAACAATGCCGAGTCTGGAGAAGGTCCTTCCGGGACCAAATAGATAGGAATTTCCATTTTTCGCTTTATAAGATGTAATAAGGCCAATGTCCGTTAGTGACTTTTTCTTTCTTATTATTTAGTGTCATTTTGGGATTCGTTTGCCCTTTTTATCAATGAAATGAGGCATTTAGCATTCTAAGTTCTCCAAATCAACTTGTCGCTAGGCCTACCTCGGGCACAATGAAGTCCCCAAAATTAGGACGCGCTTTATATTTCCTGCACTACGTGTTTAAATAATGCAAAACTTTTTATGGTCCTCACTAACTTGATTACCTTGTTTGTTTTTACTTTTGTTTTATTCCCCTCCTCAAAGGTTAGTTCGTGCACTCTGGCATGATCATCTTAAGCAGAGGGGCATATCTCAACAATTGGACCATCAGGACAACCAGAGCCCGACAAGCCTCGGGTAGCAAGGCTGAACAAGCATCATGCACTATCTTTTATTTTTACTAGTTAATTTTTCCTTTCGCATTTTAAATTTTCGCAATAAGATCTTCAATGGTCAAAATAGTTATGGAATTTATCAAAGAATTTCAATTTTTCTTATAAATCAACACTCTTATTATTTTCTCTCATTACTTTACTTGTACAACATTACTATTACTTATCTTGATGAACCAATGAATGTGACGTGCAATGAGACAACGCAACAAATAGATATAGATTCAGAGGAATATGACATGCCTGAAGAGATTGTTAAATAAGTTGAGAATTTTGAATATAGGCTTAAGTCCAACTTGGACGAGACTGAGATTGTTAACCTGGGAGATGCAGAAAACATCAAAGAAACACGAATCAGTGTTCATTTGTCACCATCAGAAAAGGAAGAGTACACAAAGTTTCTAAGAGAATATGACATATTCGCCTGGTCATACGATGAGATGACTCGTCTGAGTACATCTATTGTAGCTCACAAATTGCCGACCGATCCAAATATCTGCCAGTAAAGCAGAAGCTCAGAAAGATCAAGCCAGATATGAGTTTGAAAATCAAGGAAGAGGTCACTAAGTAGGTCAAAGCTAAGGTTCTCAGGGTAGTGGAGTATCCAACGTGGTTAGCCAACATCGTGCCAGTGTCGAAGAAGTACCGGAAGGTTAGAGTCTGTGTCGACTACCGGGATCTCAACCGGGCTAGTCCAAAAGATGACTTCCCCTTGCCAAACATACGCATCCTGATTGACAATTGCACCAAGCACGAGTTGCAATCATTTGTAGATTGTTTTGCTGGGTATCATCAGATCTAGATGGATGAAGAAGATGCTGAGAAAACGGCTTTCATTATGCCGTAGGGCATGTACTGCTACAAGATGATGCCATTAAGGTTAAAGAATGTAGGGGCCACCTACATGAGGGCCATGACCACCATTTTCCATGATATGATACACAAGGAGATCGAAGTATATGTAGATGATGACATTATCAAGTCGAAGAAAGCCGCTGATCACATGGAAGATTTGAGAAAGTTCTTCAATAGACTGAGAAGGTACAACTTGAAGCTGAATACCGCGAAATGTACATTTGGGGTTCCTACCAAAAAACTACTTGGGTTCATCGTGAGTCGTCAAGGGATAGAACTGGATCCATCAAAGGTCAAAGCTATCCAAGAATTGCCACCGCCAAAGAACAAAAAATAAGTAATGAGTTTCTTGGGGAGACTTAGCTACATAAGTCAATTCATAGCACAATCTACCATTATCTGTGAGCCAATATTCAAGATGTTGAAGAAGGACGCCACTCTAAATAGACTGATGATTGCCAAAAGGCCTTCGACAGGATCAAGGAGTACTTGTCAACATCGCCAGTTTTGGTCCCACCCGAGCCAGGTGGACCCCTATTACTCTACCTTGCGGTATTGGATGGAGAGCTTGGTTGTGTTCTGGGTCAGCATGATGAAACGAGGAGAAAAGAGCAGGCCATCTATTATCTCAGTAAGAAGTTCACCCCGTACGAAGCTTGGTATTCTCTGTTGGAACGCACATGTTGTGCTTTAACTTGGGTAGCTCAGAAGCTCAGGCACTATTTCTATGCCTATACTACGTATCTCATATCAAGGATGGATCCATTGAAGTACATCTTTCAGAAGCCCATGCCCACTGACAAGCTATCCAAGTGGAAAATCCTGCTGAGTGAATTCGACATTGTCTACGTGACCCAGAAAGCAGTCAAATTATAGGTTCTAGCGGATCACCTCACTGAAAACCCAGTGGATGGAGAATACGAGCCCCTAAAGATATATTTTCCGGATGAAGAGGTATCATTCATAGGAGAAGACATTGCAGAGTCCTATGACGGTTGAAGGATGTTTTTCGATGGAGCAGCAAATTTCAAAGGAGTTGGCATAGGACCATTCCTAGTATTAGAAATTGGCCAACATTATCCGGTGTCTGCCAAGCTCAGGTTCCCCTGCACTAACAATATGGCCGAGTACAAAGCCTGTATCTTAGGGCTTAAGATGGCTATTGACATGAACATTCAAGAGTTGCTAGGGATTGGAGATTCATACTTGCTTATACATTAGGTCCACGAAGAATGGGCAACCAAGAACTCCACGATACTCCCATACCTACATCATGTACAGAAGTTGAGAAAAAGGTTCACAAAGACAGAATTTCAGCATGTTCCCAGAGTCTAGAATGAGTTCGCCGATGTATTGGCTACCCTGTCATCCAGACAAGAATTACATTGATCCTATTCCGATAAAGGTCTACGATCAACCAACTTACTGTTCTCATGTCGAAGAAAAAGCAGACGGAAAGCCTTGGTTTCATGATATCAAGGAATATTTGGCAAAAGGAGAATACCCGGAGTTTGTAAATCCTACTCAGAAATGCACATTTGGGAGGTTGTCCAACAATTTCTTTCACAGCGGAGGACTCCTGTATAGGAGGACTCCGAATTTGGGATTATTAAGGTGTGTCTACGCAAAGGAAGCATCTGAACTGCTACAGGAAATTCATACCGGAACCTGTGGTCCATATATAAACGATTTTGTCTTAGGAAAGAAGATCCTCCGAGCAGGTTATTTTTGGATGACTATGGAGACGGACTACATCCAGTATATCTGAAAGTGCTGCCGCTGTCAGATACATGCCGACATGATAAAGGTGCCTCCAAATAAGCTTAATGCAACAAGCTCACCATGGCCGTTCGCCGTATGGGGAATGGATGTTATTGGTCCAATCGAGCCTGCCGCATAAAATGGGCACAGATTCATCCTAGTGGCAATTGATTACTTTACCAAATGGGTCGAAGCCGCATCCTACAAAGCAATGACTAAGAAGGTCGTGGCAGACTTTGTCTACGATCGTATTGTTTGTCGGTTTGGGATCCCGAAATCAATCATTACTGATAATGGCTCTAACCTCAACAGTGACTTGATGAAAACTATGTGTGAAACCTTCAAGATCAAACACAATAATTCCACGGCTTATAGGACTCAGATGAATAGAGCCGTAGAAGCCGCCAATAAGAATATCAAGAAGATACTAAGGAAGATGATAGAAAAGCATACACAGTGGCATGAGAAGTTATCATTTTCTTTATTAGGGTATCGCACCACAGTCCGCACATCAAACGGTACTCCTTACATGTTGATTTATGGTATAGAGGCAGTCATTCCCTTTGAAGTAGAAATTCCTTCCTTAAGGATCATACAGGAAGCCGAGCTCGACGATGTAGAGTGGGTAAAGAGTCGTTACGAGCAGTTGGCTCTTATGGGAAAAGAATGAATGCAGTTTGCCATGGCCAGCTTTATCAAAACAGAATGTCCAGAGCTTTCAACAAGAGAGTCAAACCAAGACAGTTCACATCGGGGCAACTAGTGTTAAAGAAGATTTTTCCACATCAAGATGAAGCCAAAGGGAATTTCTCTCCCAATTGGCAAGGTCCATACATGGTTCATCGGGTTCTGATAGGAGGAGCCCTTATACTTGAGAAATGGATGGAGAAGTTTGGCCAAAACTGATCATAGACTAAAAACTCGTGTTTTAGTCGTTGTAACAACACTTTAATTACTGCATTTTACAATGATTTGAGCTTAAATGATTATGAATTGTACTAAATTCATGATTTATGCCTTGCAAGAAGAGGAGCTTATATGATGCTTGAAAAAAAGGTGATTGAAATGATTTATGAGAAAAAACAACCCCTCAGAGTTGAGTCCGTGCAAAGACGAGACAAGAAAATAAAATGGAAGAAAGGCAGTCCCAAAAGCGCGAAGTATGAAGTTCACGCGATAGTTCGCGTGCTTAAGGAGTTGAGACAGTGTAGACGCGCGAAGAAACGCGCGAAGTATATTGTTCGCGCGATAGTTCGCGCGTTTCTGTCCGGGAAGTAAATTATTGAGGGGTAAAATGGGAAATCTGAGGGGATCCACTCAACTTACATAAAGTAAACCTCCATTATTGAGAGGAGGAGTAGATTTTGCAGGGGATTTTAGAGAGAGAAGGAGAAGAAGGAGACTTATTTTTGAAGAGGAAAATTAAAGAAGAACAACATCTTGGAGCAAGGATTTAAAGAGTTCTTCTAAACTTTCTTCTAGTTCTTTGTTTATATTGTGTTTAAGACTTTTATTATTGATTTTTGTATAAATATGAGTAGCTAAAAACTCAAGTATTCTGGGGTCATAGATGTTAGATGATCTTGTTGTTTGAAGCTTAGATTGAAGATCTTGAATTTATC
>MU753865.1:28876-42249 GCA_026770625.1 Nicotiana glauca
AATTGATAATTGTTTAAGTCTACATCAGTCGAGAAGTTGATCACAGTTCTTCGTGGGAACGATACTTTACTTACTACTATATTACTTGTCGATCGCGTACACTTGCATGAGTGTTTTGGTCGCAACAAAAACCAATCAACTCAGATGCAGTCAAGCGATACTATGTGTAACCATTTGTGATTTCCTTATATAATTTGAACTACATCTGACCTGATTCTCGTTTAAGGGGGGATACGTAGGCAGCCTTATGGGTTCGGTCACAATTCAATAAAAATTTTATTTCCCCCCACAATTGGAAACTGGGGCAGAATTTTGAGGAGGACCCTCAAAATTCCAAAGTAACTTCAGCCGATCATCGCAAGCAGCCGTCAAAAGTTTCAACCCATTAAACTGGGGCAGAATTTTGAGGAGGACCCTCAAAATTCCATAGTAGGAGAGGTTGCAATGTCCCGAACCACGTGACAGTTGTTGGTTCATCTAAAAACTATTTCTTAAATATATACATATGTCATATCTTTAACAAACTCAAGCATGTTTATTATTGAAATCGCTCAGTTCAGCAATGCTACCCCTATGATACATACCGTGTCATTAGATCAAAGCCGAACATGGCAAGCAAAGTCAGCGGGGACACGAACTAACCTTTCCCCTTTACAAAGCTCATGATTTTTCTTTGGATGCAGGCACCCAAGTTGCAAAATCATATATTATACGCGCATACTATTCAGGAATACAACCCTCAGAATTGTCGCACCTATTCACATTTTCCATCCGCACACAATATCCCCAACAGTCGCAATATCATAATCAGGTGCCAACTATCAGCTAAGAATTTTTATTACAATTCGTCTTTTATCTCTTGCATAAGGCTACCATTCTGTCTTTCGAGGTTAAGTGCTACCTCCATCTGCATTTTTTGCATTGCATAAGGCTACCATTCTGCATTCTGAAGTTAAGCTCTACCTCCATCTGCATTTCTTGCATTGTATAAGGCTACCATTCTGCCTTCCGAGGTTAAGCTCAACCTCCATCTGCATTTCTTGCATTGCATAAGGCTACCATTCTGCCTTCCGAGGTTGAGCTCTACCTCCATATGCATTTCTTGCATTACATAAGGCTACCATTCTGCCTTCCGAGACTAAGCTCTATCTCCACCTGCGTGGATGAAAGATCACCACCTTCATTTACACCTGCATGGCTTAAAGATCGCCACCTTTGTTTACATCTTGCATCGGCTGAAAGATCACCACTTTATTTATGCTTTCATGGGCTGAAAAATCGCCACCTATTGTATGTCATGGGCTGAAAGATCGCCAAACTATCCAAGGGCATCATTGTTCGGAGGCACCATTCTCATAGCCCAAGAATGCAATGCCATGGCCTGAGGACTCTTTTTTCTTTTGCTTATCATTATTCAAGGGCATCATGGTTCGGAGGCATCATTCTCATAGCTCGATAATATCATTTCATGGCCTGCGAATCCTTTATTATATGCTTCATGGCCCGGGACATCATAGTCTGAGGGCGTCATCCTAACCGTCCAAAGACAACATTCATGGTCCGAAGGGAACTTGCATCATGTTTAAATATTTTCACACAATATGCACTTGTATTATTTTATTTGCAGGTAAACCGGCTAGCAACGACCGTCTCAGCAGGAGTGATCCCGCTCCAGTTCTCGCAGCCTTACTAGACTTTACCCATCCATCCTAACCTGAATATCGCGTCAGTTCTTGAAATATCTCTATCGGCATATTCCACCAATGGATCCTGAACTACATATGGCCTGATTCTTGTAAGACCAGGGATATGTAGGCAGCTCAGGAACCAGAGCACGTTCAACCTCTTCAAACTTGGCCATCATGTCTTTACCCGATAACTCTTTCATTCTTCTCGGTTAAAGAGGGGCAGCTGTTGATACCCAATTTTTCCCCGTATATATATATATATATATATATATATATATAAGCATGTCCAAGTATTTTATTTTTTAAAATTTTAAAAAGATTTTAAACCAATTTATTACCCTATTATAACAATACAAAACTAATAATTATTCCAAAAACTATTATATTTGGTGAATATCTTATTTTTACCAAAATATAGCTAAGGTAATTTTTATACATTTTTAAAAATTTATTTGGTATTTTTAAAAGCTAAATTGCATATAATTGCAACTTCAACCCGTTTTAAGATTTAATAGCATTTTACAATTATAAAATTGGTTCCAATATTTTTAAATTAATATTTATATATTATTATTCGATTTAGCACCTTAATTTATTTTTAGAATTCATTTTTACTATTTTTATAAAATAAAATGGGAAAAGTGGCTATTTAAAACCTGGCCCCATTTTCTTTCAATTATAGCCTAAATTAACCACCCCAATTAACCCAATTTCAATTCCAAACGGACCATCCCAAATCCTAATTTAACCCGACCCCTGACCCATTTATCCAACCTGCCCGACTCCAATTTTAATCCAGGCCGTTGATTGTTTTGATCAACGGCCATGATTCACCCTTACCTTTTTTAATCTCCCAAACCCCCTAACCCTTACCCATTTCCCCTGAGACACTGCCTTGAAACTCCTCTCCTCTCTCAGATGCTCTCGAACCTTCCTTAACCCTAACCGCCTCTAATCACTCCCACCTCGAAACCCACCGGAAACCATGGCTTCTCCATCCATGGGGGTCCTACACTCACCTCCCTGTGCTCTTATACACTTGATACTCGAAGATTCGAGGTCTGACCTCGAAGGTGTCCGTTCAGATCTCCATCGATCCAAGGTTCTACGACCATCTCCTACCTTGCTCCGGCATACAATGGTGTTTTGAGCCTGGTTCTAACTTATCCGACTCAGATCAGACCTTTTCCAAGCCTTTCTCATTCTAGGGTTCTTCTGAAACCCTGACTATTCGAGGTTCTCTATGATTTTTCTTAGAATCTGTCACGTATGTATGCTCTAGTTGGGTTTTTAAACGATTTTCCCAACTTTTCTTTCAAAATTACTTTTAAAATCACATCTTTTCGATTTAGGGTTTTCTAAAATGCTTAAAATGTTTATCCGACTTTTCTTTTCCCTTTCTTTGTGTGTATTTGTTTGCTACTCCTTTCATATGTTTCCTTTTACCGCACATGTTCTTCTGTGCTTCCATATTTTCTTTTGTTTTCCTACTGTGTTTATATATCATGCTTATATGTTTATCTCACTGTGTTTTCCTATATGCTTGTTTGCTATACTTTTCCAGTGTTCTTGTGTACTCCTACTGTATTTCTTTTACTTAGTTCTTAAGTCCCTTCTTAAAGGTTTCTCCTAAACATGATTCTTCTACTATCATGCTGTTCTCTCATTATGCTTCGAGTTAGTTCCTTCACTATGTTTGCTTTGAATTTTTCTATTGTATTTGCTTGTCTTCTCATGAGATTCTGAAAAAAGAAATATCTGAGCCTGTTGCCTCCTCATCTCTGTATTTGATTCAAGGTGGAAACCCTAGAATTTGGGGGTTCCACCGAGTTTGGTCGTGTGTTTGAACTTGGGTTCTGTTGGAGATCCCTTGACTCTTTCAGACTAATCTCTGAGCCTACGAACTGAGTTTGGACTCCCTTGTTTTCATGTAATTCTGACTTCTCTGGAGTTTTCACTAGCCTTACAATGACATGACTAATCTCTTCGTGTTTTAACATGTCTGTATGCCTTTATATGTGATGAATCTTTCTTCAAAAGGGGTTTTCCAACTTGTGATGGATTCAGAGTTCCATTTAATAATAGGTCTAATTGATTGTTACCGATTTTCCTTAAGTTAAAATATTTCCATCTTTTTGACTTGGTTCATCCATACAAAATTTTCGACTTATGATTTCTTGGCTGTCAAATTTTTTCCTTTCCTTAAATGGTACAACTGTGTATTGTCAAGACCATGTCCTGGAATAAACCTCTATGTATTTACCCCTCTTGTACTGCTTTGAAAAGTGTTTGATTAATCTCTTTCCTTAATTAGTTTTACCTGTTTGAATTTGAATCCCTTAATCAAAGGGAGTCTTATGTAATTGATTTACAATTAGTCTTCAATTATTTTCTTAACTTATTTTTGCCTACATTCTACACTATAAATACACGACCCCTTTTTCACAAGACACACGATTAACACACTTTAGAATTCACACTTACAATCTCATAAAACTTATACTTGTAGTATTCTTGCTTCTTGTCTGCACTTTGGCTTTACAAGACTACTGCTTTCTTTTTCTTTTTTTCCTTGAGACTGGTATGTTCTAGTTTTGCTTTCAGCATCATCCCTATGTGTTTACTTACAGCCTTTACATCCATGTCTACTTTATTGTTTATATGGAATTAAATGGCAACTAGCATGTTAATTTCCTTTCATCTGTTTCTGCTGTGAATCCCTACACCCCCTGCTTCCCTGTATGTGCTTTGAGTTGTAGTTAAGAACATGGCAATATGCAAGTGATTGTTCATGTTTGGACTTGATCCCTCCGGGGATCCTAACTCCCAAAAACAATGTGTTCTAACAGGCTGGTGGGGTGTGCCAGCATTTCCTATTGCTAGGTATGCCCACTAGCCTGTCTTTGCCACTTCCCTTTTCCCCTTTTCAGAATTCCTTCTATGCATTTACACTCACTCCTAGCTTCTAAGTTCTGCCCCCTCCTATGAGCCATGCCTTGGGACCTTGAATCCCCTCTGAACTTAGGTACTTGAGGGCTGCCCTTCCACACTGCACTATGACTCAATCCTGCAATGTATTTGGGTGTGAGCACTGACCGGAGTCCATGAGGCTCTTAGGGAACTCTGACACACCCCAAATGAGAAAGGCTTTGGACTTTGATTTTTGGAGTTGGTTTACTTCATGCTTCAAGAAGGAAGCTTGAATCAGGCTCTCCTTGGTTGTAATTTTTATTTTTTCATATGTAGTTTCTTTATTTTATTTTTGGACTGTAATAATTTTGTAATAAACTTCTGGGGTGATTAGTGAGATAGGGAAGGGTAACCATGCATGCAAAGGGGTAGATATCATGCTCATAGGGAATTACTACACTTCTGTATTCATGCATCCTGCTTACAACTTTGCACGTCTTCATCCATATAGATATCCTACTCACAGGATTTTCTGCATTTCAGCATCCATGTAGATACCATGTCTATAAGGAAGTCTTCATCTCACATATAAATACCATGTCTGTAAGGAATTATGCATCTCACATATAGATACCATGTCTATAAGGAATTCTGCATTATCACATATAGATACCATATCTGTTAGTTAACCAAAAATCTAGATCCTGCATATGCATTGGTCACTAGGCAAACCTGTTTATAGGATTAAAAACTACCAGCATTCATATATCATGCCCATAGGATTCTTGCACTCTTACTACGCCTGTAAAAAGTGCTTAAAGTCAATAATGCCTAGAAAGCATGCCTATAGGAAGTATCAACCAAACCTGAATCGTTCATTCACTTATAGGTCTAAAATCAGTAACGATAATGCTTAACGTCTGCAGGGTTTACGCTCTTTTACCAAAACTCGCCTTTCCTGGTTTACTGACAACTTCTTTTCCCAAATCAACATACTTCTTTTCTGAAACTAATAGATATCATGCCTATAGGTTTCGTTTAACTTAGGTAAGCCATAAGTTAAACTTATAAATTGAATCAAATTTTATTAACTACAACCAGCAGGCAGGCCTGATTCGGGCTTCTTATCTAAAACATGTAATAGAACAGTCTGCCAAAACTCTTAAATTTAATCAGACCCTAATCAGTACGTGTAAGACATGCTAAACTATATGCTTCTCTTTATTTTTTAAGGAGGTTTGTTTGAGCCTTTCTATCTATTATGTGCTTCCCCCATATTTGCTACATATGTGTTTTGATTGTCGCCTTAGAGTTTTGTCCTTTGAAACTATAAAACCTCATACCCCTTCCCTTTAGGATTAGTAGTCCCAAATACCTCCGGGACTGATAGGATTGGAGCGGGTAATAGCATGCAATAAGTAAAACGAGATCCTTCCGCGTTTAATACCGTAACGGGGTGGGAAAGGGTAGATATAGATATGATGACCATGCAATAACACCACATGTATAAACAGTTACCGGGTGTTGTGTGGGGTGATCCATATTATTTATAAACCTAGGACCTCCTCCCTTTACTTATTTATTTTATTTAGAATTTAAAAACTGTTTTTTTCTCAAATTCCAGCTTCTTTAACTCATTTTAATATCTCGCAACAATTATGTGAAACCCCATCATATTTGTAACACTTACTTGTCTACTTGTTGTTTGCACTTAAATTCACAATTATAGTATAGCCGGAAACCACACTAGTAGATCTCGAGGGGTGCCTAACACCTTCCCCTCGGGATAATTTCGAGCCCTTACCTAATCTCTGGTTTTCTAAATCAAAGTTCTTCTTAGTGTCCTAATGCATTTAATCATTAGGGGAGACTCTTCAATTCAAACCCAATTCCTAAAAGGGAACGAGTTGTCCTCCCAAATGTCATAAACCCGATTTCGCGAGAAAAAGGGGGCGTCGACAAAGAGTATGATAGAATCTCTACATACGACACTGCCAAGGAAATATGAGAGGCTTTGCAAATAGCTTATGAGGGAACTACACAAGAACAACAAGATAAATCCAACACCGATGATAGTTCCACAATGGCAGCTAAAGGCGAAGAGATTGGACGCAACTCAACACTTGCCTTGATGTCTCAATCAAACAATGATGAAGACAATGGCAACGAAGAGGTAAACTTTAGGGATGTTCAGAAAAATCTGAAATCCTATTCTCCAAAAAAAACTCATGTGCTTAACTGATGTTTTAATTATTGCATTTTGTAGTCTTGCGGAGGATAGGGATTCCCTGTTCCTAGAATTAGAAGAATCTGAACATATTAGAAAAGACTTAGTGGCTTGTACTACTGATCAAAAGAAAATCTTTGAAATTCTTAAAAAAGAAAATAGTGATCTCTTAGAAGAAACTGCTGACCTAAGGGAACAAATAGTAAAGCCCTTGACTATGTCAAAACCTGAAAGCTCTGAAAAAGAAATGAGATAGTTAGTGAGGAATATTTTAGGCTTGAGAATAAGGTGAAGGCCTTGAGATGTAGGATGAGTGCTGAAATTGAGAAAAATAAGCTTCTCCAAACTAATCTAGAAAAGGTAATGAATGATTTTGAAAATTCTCTAAAGTGGACTTGGTCCGTAGAAGCTACCACAGTCTTGTTCACTAATGTCAGTGAAGAAGGGCAGGGAACAGGGTTACCAAGGAAGAAAGGTCCTTACAACCCTCACAGTAAGAGCGCCACTGTGATGACCCAGCCTGTCATCACGTGAGTTACCGCCCCGTTTCCCTCATATTATGCTTCACTATGTTTCAATATCAGTAATTGAGTTAATCGGGTAGGATTGGATTGGTTTTAGTTGGAAATGAGACACTTAGTTTCTTAAAGGGAAGCTTGTTTTGGAAACGTCAACTGGAAGTTGACTATTTAGTTAGAGGGCTCGGATGGGAATTCTGATGATTCGGTTAGTTTAGGGGGATGAATTGTGACTTAGGAGTGCAATCAGAATTGAATTTGGAGGTCCGGTGTAGAATTAGGCTTGAATTGGCTAAGTTTGAATTTTGGCGAATTTCGGTGGGTAGGTGAGATTTTGATCTGAGGGTCGGAATGGAATTTCGAGAGTTGCAATAGCTCCGTTAGGTGATTTTGGATATGTCTGCAAATTTGCAGGTCATTTGGACATCGTTTGGTCGTGTTTTTGATTGAATGCACATTTCGAAAGTTTTGATGAAAACTAGGCTTGAATTCGATGTATTTATTGGTTTTAGCATTGTTTGATGTGTTTTGAGGATTGGAACAAGTTTAAATAAGGTTATAGGATGTGTTGGTGGTTTTGGTTGAGGTTCCGGGGGCCTCGTTGTGATTTCGGGTGGTTAAACGGGAATTTTGGAAGGATGTTGCAGGTCTGACACTTCTGCCTTCTGTTGTTTCCGCATCTGCGGAAAAGGAGCCGCAGAAGCGGTTCCGCAGATGCGGTGGGATGGCCGCATAAGCGGTCAGTCGTAGCCCAGGGCAATTCCGCATAAGCGGACTAGGGGGTCGCTTAAGCGGGTCCGCTTAAGCGGATAATACACCGCAGAAGCGGTCGATGGAGGACCGCAAAAGCGGATGCTGAGTCGCATAAGCGGTCCCACGAATTTTTAAGTGAGACCACATAAGCAGTCAATATGTCGCATTAGCGGTACCGCAGGTGCGGTTAAAGGATCCGGGCCTGTGTTTAATGAACAGTGTTCGCGAATTTTCAGAAGTTAAGAAAACATTTTAGACTTCGGGAAGAGGCGATTTTGGGCGATTTGGGGAGGATTCGAAGGGGATTTCATCAGGTATGAATTTATAGACTTAAATAATGTTGTTATGGTGTAAAAACAAGGATTTAAACACTGAAATTCAAGGAATTAAAGGGTAAAAATGGAGGTTAGGGCTTGAAACCTAAGAAGGTTTGAATTGATGATTTGAGGGGTCAAATCGACTCAGATTCTTGTGTATTTTACATGTATGGACTCGTGGCGAGACGAGGATTCCGGGGATGTGAATTTCAAAATTTTTCGAGAAGTGGGCCCGGGGCTCCGATTTTGCCAACTTCGTATTTTTAGTATTTTTCGAGTAATTTCGATTGGCTAATGTTTCTTTAGCATATAGTAATGTATTTGTTGTGGTTTTGACTAGATTCGATGCGCGAGGAGGTCGATTCAAGAGGAAAGGGCATTGCGGACTAGTCTACGGCCGGTTTGAGCTAAGTAATAGATATAGATGATGACCTGAGGGTTTGAAACCCCGGTATCTCACTCTGTGACGCTGTATTGAGGCGAGACACGTACTTTACGGTGAGTGCGGGGTCATTTGTGGACGGGACTATGGCTTAGTCCGTCCGAGTGATGTCTATACTTTGTTATTGACTAGAAATTTGCTGGTAAACATCCTACTTGGATTGTTATGAACATATTTGGGCTGCGTGCCAACCATTTGGATCCCTTAGGGATTATTATCACTGTTGCCATGAAATTGATCATGTTTCCATGATATCAGTCCTGAGTTAAGCACTGTCTAGAAATGATTAGCAATTTTCTAAGGTTTTAAATCACTTAAACTATAATACTGTTAAAAATGGAACCGAAAATGGTAAACTTGATTGTGCCTGCGTGGGTTGCATGCATATATAACTGGACTGGTGGTGGACCGGGCTGCACGCCGCAGCGAATGCTACTATGTCATTTCGCTTGGGCTGTAGGAGCCCCTCCGAAGTCTGAACCCCCACAGTGAGCGCGTGTACCCAATGGATCGGGCTGTACGCCGCAGCTGTCAAGTGCATTGCATTGCATTCATGCATTGATATCTATTTGTCTATCTGTCGTTGATTATTGTTGTTTCATCATTTAATGTGCTAAGTGGTTAGTTTCAGCTTTGCATTGTGGTATTTTGGGATTTCTTACATTCAGTCGTTATATATGTCTATTACCACTGAGTTGGAAGTACTCACTTTACTCCCTGCACCATGTGTGCAGATTCAGGTGTCCCGAAGACTTAGCTGAGCAGTCGCTGTCTTCCAGAGTTTTATCAGAGTTGTCGAGGTAGCTGCCTGACGTTCGCAGGACCCGACTTCTCCCTTTTATTCAGTTTTATTTCCGCATTCTAGACTTATGTATTTTCGAATATTTATTACTACGTTGTTTAGAGGCTCTAGACTCGTGACCCCAGATTCTGTTGGGAGTGTTTCGTCGGTTATATCGGTCTGTTCCGTATTATTTTTATTACAAACATCGGATTATTATTTTTGAACTGTTAAATTCCCTTAAATTGTCGGAAATGAGTTGTCAGGTTGGGTTCGTGAGTGATAATTGGTCAGACTTGCCTAGCTGTATGGTTGGGCGCCATCACGACCGGTTTTGGGTCGTGACAAGTTGGTATCAGAGCCTAGGTTACTAGGCCTCACGAGTCATGAGCCGGTAGTAGAGTCTCGCGGATCGGTACGTAGACGTCCGTATCTATCCTTGGGAGGCTACAGAACATTTAGGAAATACTTCACTTTCTTGAAATTCTTGTCGTGCGACTTTGTTGAACTGAGAACTAAATTTCTGTATTCTATTCTCTCGCAGATGGCGAGAACTCGTGCTACCGGACGTGGCAGACGACCACCTTTGGCACCCGCTAGGAGCCGTGGTCGCAGTCGTGGTCGAGGCGGACCAGTGAGGGCAACACCTACAGACCTACCAGCTGCCCAGGTTCAGGACCAGCCTCCAGCTGTAGATGCTCCAGCAGCACCTGTTCAGGCACCGGCAGTGCCCATTGTGATTCCTGGTCTTAAGGAGGCTTTGGCTCAGATCTTATCCGCCTGCACTGACCTGGATCAGGCCGTATCAGCCACTACTGCAGCAGCTACTTCTCAGATTGGGGGTGGTCAGCAGACCCCCGCTGCTCGCACACCCGAGCAGGGTGTCCAGGGATTGCAGACACCGGGAGTTGCCCCAGTTGCCTCAGTTGCACCAGTTGCCCCAGTTGCGCCAGTCACACCAGCTCCAGATTTTGTGGTCCCGGCTATGCCAGATGACGAGCAGCATCGACTGGAGAGGTTCGGCAGGCTCCAGCCTCCGACGTTCAGTGGTACAGAGGGCGAGGATGCCCAGGGATTTCTGGACAAATGTCAGCGTATGCTTCGCACTGCAGGGATATTGGAGTCGAGTGGAGTATCTTTTACTACTTTCCAGTTCTCAGGGCCTGCATTTACTTGGTGGGAGGAGTTTGAGAGGCGTAGGCCTATTGGAGCAGCGCCACTTACTTGCCAGCAGTTCTCCGCTCTCTTTCTGGAGAAGTATGTACCGCAGTCTCGTAGGGAGGAGATGCGTCGTCAGTTTGAGTGGTTGGTTCAGGGGGATATGATTGTGACCCAGTATGAGTTGAGGTTTACGCAGCTAGCTCGGCATGCTACTTGGATGATCCCGACTGATCGGGAGAGGATTAGGAGGTTCGTGGATGGTTGTGGCTGCCTCATTTGAGGAGGTAGTTGATATGGCTCGTCAGATTGAGACAGACCATCGTCGGGAGTGTGAGGAGAGGGAGGCCAAGAGGCCTCGAGGTTCAGGTAGCTTCAGCGGTGCTCCGTCTAGGGGCTAGTTCCAGCACAACAGAGGTTGTTCCTTCAGACCTCCTCAGTCAGGTCGCACAGAGTCCAGTGGGGCTTCTTCAGGCCGTGGTCACCAGGGTTATCAGCAGGGCCAGTCTTCACTTAGTTCCCTTCCAGCTAAGAGTTCTACTCCTGCTTCTTCAGTCCAGGGTTCATCTGCAGTGAGGAGTTCCCTTCAGTCCCCTTCTCCAGCTCCAGGTCGTTGCTACGAGTGCGGTGAGTTGGGTCATATGAGGAGACAGTGTCCTCGGCTCCGTGGTAGATAGTCCCAGCAGAGGGATCAGCCTTCATCTTCTGCTCCTATTTCTTCAGCACCCACCCAGCCAGCTAGGAGTGGGGGCCAGGTAGCCAGAGGTCGCCCCAAGGGTGAAGACCGAACTGGCAGTGGTCAGGCTTGATTCTATGCTCTTCCAGATAGGAGGGATGCTATTGCATCAGATGCTGTCATCACAGGTATTATTTCAGTTTGCCACAGGGATGCTTATGTCTTATTTGATCCCGGATCTACCTATTCCTATGTATCTTCATATTTTTCTCATCATTTGGGTACGACCCGTGGTTGTCTTGCCTTGCCTGTGCATGTATCTACCCCGGTGGGCGATACTATTATTGTGGATCACGTATATCGATCTTGTCTTGTTACTGTTGGGGGTCTGGAGACCCGAGTTGATTTGTTGTTGTTGGGTATGGTAGACTTTGATGTGATTCTGGGTATGGATTGGCTATCTCCGTACCATGCTATTCTGGACTGTCATGCCAAGATAGTTATGTTGGCTATTCCGGGTATTCCGAGGATTGAGGGGCGATGTTCGACCGATTATGTTCCTAGCAGGGTGATTTCCTTCTTAAAGGCACAGCGGATGGTTGGAAAAGGATGTCTATCATATTTAGCATTTGTTAGAGATGTTGAAGCTGAGACTCCTAGTATTGATTCTGTGCCCGTTGTGAGAGAGTTTCCAGATGTGTTTCCAGTAGACCTACCGGGCATGCCGTCGGACAGGGACATTGATTTTGGTATTGATCTGGGGCCGGGCACTCAGCCCATCTCTATTCCTCCCTATCGTATGTCACCACCAGAGCTAAAGGAGTTGAAGGATCAGCTTTAGGAACTCCTAGAAAAGGGGTTCGTTCACTCGAGTGTGTCACCGTGGGGTGCACCGGTCTTATTTGTAAAGAATAAGGATGACATAATGAGAATGTGCATTGATTACAGACAGTTGAACAAGGTGACAGTGAAGAACAAGTACCTACTACCCCGTATTGAGGATTTGTTTGATCAGCTTCTGGGAGCAAAGGTATTCTCTAAGATTGACCTCCGATCAGGCTATCACCAGCTGAAGATTAGGGATTCATACATTATGAAGACGACTTACAGGACGAAATATGGGCACTATGAGTTTCTAGTTATGTCATTTGGGCTGACTAATGCCCCAGCCGCGTTCATGCGCTTGATGAACAGTGTATTTCGGCCGTATCTGGATTCGTTTGTGATTGTGTTTATTGACGATATTTTGGTGTACTCGCGTAGCCAGGAGGAGCACACGCGATACTTGCGAGTGGTATTGCAGAGATTGAGAGAGGAGAATCTTTATGCAAAGTTCTCCAAATGTGAGTGGTGGCTTAGTTCCGTGGCTTTTCTAGGACACGTGGTGTCCAGTGATGGTATTCAGGTTGACCCAAAGAAGATTGAGGCGGTGCAGAGTTGGCCCAGGCCGTCCTCAGCTACTGAGATTCGGAGTTTCCTCGGTTTGGCGAGTTATTACCGTAGGTTCGTTTAGGGTTTTTCATCTATTGCTTCACCTTTGACGAAGTTGACGCAAAAGAAAGCTCCATTTGTGTGGTCGGATGAGTGCGAGGAGAGATTCCAGAAGCTCAAGTCAGCTTTAACCATAGCTCTGGTACTAGTATTGCCATCAGCTTCAGGTACTTACACGGTGTATTGTGATGCTTTGAGAGTTGGGATCGGTTGTGTATTGATACAGGAGGGGAGAGTTATTGCTTATGCTTCTCGTCAGTTAAAGCCCCATGAGAAGAACTACCCTGTTCATGACTTAGAGTTGGCTGCTATAGTTCATGCCTTGAAGATTTGGAGGCACTATCTATATGGCGTATCTTGTGAGGTGTTCACTGACCATCGTAGTCTTCAGCACTTGTTTAAGCAGAAGGAT
>MU753865.1:42367-57302 GCA_026770625.1 Nicotiana glauca
ACCATTTTGTATCATCCGGGGAAGGCCAATGTAGTGGCCGATGCTTTGAGCCGAAAGGCGGTGAGTATGGGTAGTTTAGCATACATTCCAGTTGGGGAGAGACCCTTTGCAGTTGATGTTCAGGTTTTGGCCAATCGAATGGTGAGGTTAGATATTTCGGAGCCTAGCCGGGTGTTGGTTGTGTGGTATCTCGGTCTTCCTTGTATGATCGCATTAGAGAGCGTCAGTATGATGATCCACATTTGCTTGTCCTTAAGAACAGAGTTCAGCATGATGATGCCAGGGATGTGACTATTGATAGTGATGGTGTGTTGAGAATGCAGGGCCGAATTTGCGTGCCCAATGTGGACGGCCTTAGGGAGTTGATATTGGAGGAGGCCCATAGCTCGCGGTATTCTATTCATCCAGGTGCCGCGAAGATGTATCAGGATTTGAGGCAGCATTACTAGTGGGGAGGAATGAAGCAGGATATTGTGAGTCATGTAGCTCGGTGCCTCTACTGTCAGCAGGTCAAGTACGAGCACCAGAGGCCCGATGGTGTGCTTCAGTGCATGGATATTCCCGAATGCAAATGGGAGAGGATTACTATGGACTTCGTGAGCGGTCTCCCTCGGACAGCGAGGAAGTTTGATTCAATTTGGGTGATTGTGGATCGGCTGACCAAGTCCGCGCACTTCATTCCGGTGTGTACCACCTATTCTTTGGAGCGGTTAGTGGAGATTTTTATCCGGGAGATTGTACGGTTGCATGGGGTCCCAGTTTCTACTATATTAGATAGGGGTACTCAGTTTACCTCTCAGTTCTTGAGGACATTTCAGCGAGAGTTGGGTTCACAGGTAGAGTTGAGTACAACATTTCATCCTCAGACGGACGGGCAGTCCGAGCGTACCATTCAGATATTGGAGGACATGTTGTGTGCCTGTGTTATTGACTTTGGAGGTTTTTGGGCTGATTACTTGCCTCTTGCAAAGCTTGCTTACAACAACATCTATCAGTCCAGCATTCAGATGGCACCGTATGAGGCCTTATATGGGAGACGGTGTAGATCTCTGATTGGTTGGTTTGAGCCCGGCAAGGCTAGGTTGTTGGGGACAAAGTTGGTCCAGGATGCGTTAGATAAGGTAAAGGTGATTCAGGAGATACTTCGCACAGCCCAGTCACGTCAGAAGAGTTATGCGGACCGAAAGGTTCGAGATGTATCTTATTCGGTGGGCGAGAAGGTCTTGTTGAAGGTTTCGCCTATGGAAGGCGTTATGAGGTTTGGAAAGAAAGGGAAGCTGAGTCCACGATTCATTGGACCTTTTGAGAAACTTAGGAGGATTGGGGAGGTGGCCTATATGCTTACTTTACCACCCAGCTTGTTGGGAGTTCACCCGGTGTTCCATGTTTTTATGCTACGGAAGTATGTTGGGGACCCGTCTCATGTGTTAGACTTCAGCACGATCCAGTTGGATGAGGACTTAACCTACGATGTGGAGCCAGTGGCTATCTTGGGTCGTCAGGTTCGAAAGTTGAGATCAAAGGACATAGCTTCGGTGAAGGTCCAGTGGAGAGGTCGGCCCGTGGAGGAGGCCACTTGGGAGACCGAGCAGGAGATGCGGAGCAGATATCCTCACTTATTTGAGACTCCAGCTATGTTTCTTGACCCGCTTGAGAACGAGCGTTTGTTTTAGTTGGGGAGGATGTGATGACCCAGCCCGTCGTCACGTGAGTTACCACCCCGTTTACCTCATATTATGCTTTACTATGTTTCAATATCCGTAATTGAGTTAATCAGGTAGGATTGGATTGGTTTTAGTTGGAAATGAGACACTTAGTTTCTTAAAGGGAAGCTTGTTTTAGAAAATTCAACTGGAAGTTGACTATTTAGTTAGAGGGCTCGGATGGGAATTCTGATGATTCGGTTAGCTTCGGGGGACGAATTGTGACTTAGGTGTGCAATCGGAATTGAATTTGGAGGTCCGATGTAGAATTAGGATTGAATTGGCTAAGATTGAATTTTGGCGGATTCCGGTGGGTAGGTGAGATTTTGATCTGAGGGTCGGAATGGATTCCGATAGTTGCAGTAGAGCTGTTAGGTGATTTTAGATATGTCTGCAAATTTTCAGGTCATTCGGACATCGTTTGGTCGGGTTTTTGATTGAATGCGCATTTCGGAAGTTTTGATGAAAACTAGGCTTGAATCCGATGTATTTATTGGTTTTAGCGTTGTTTGACGTGTTTTGAGGATTGGAACAAGTTTGAATAAGGTTATAGGATGTGTTGGTGCTTTTAGTTGAGGTCCCGCGGGCCTCGGTGTGATTTCGGGTGGTTAAACGGGAATTTTGGAAGGATGTTGCAGGATGAAACTTCTGCCTTCTGTTGTTTCCGTATCTGCGGAAAAGGAGCCACAGAAGCAGTTCTGCAGATGCGGTTGCATGGCTGCATAAGCGGTCAGGCGTGGCCCAGGGCAATTCCGCATAAGCAGACTAGGGGGTCGCTTCAGCGGGTCCGCTTAAGCGGATAATACACCGCAGAAGCGGTCGATGGAGGACCGCAGAAGCGGATGCTGAGTCGCATAAGCGGTCCCACGAATTTTTAAGTGAGACCTCATACGAGGTCAATATGTCGCATAAGCGGTACTGCAGGTGCGGTTAAAGGACCGCAGAAGCGGAAATCGAGCCTGTGTTTAATGAACAGTGTTCGCTAATTTTTAGAAGTTAAGAAAATATTTTAGACTTCGGGAAGAGGCAATTTTGGGCGATTTGGAGAGGATTCGAAGGGGATTTCATCAGGTATGAATTTATAGACTCAAATAATTTTGTTATGGTGTAAAAACAAGGATTTAAACACTGAAATTCAAGGAATTAAAGGGTAAAAATGGAGGTTAGGGCTTGAAACCTAAGAAGGTTTGAATTGATGATTTGAGGGGTCAAATGGACTCCAATTCTTGTGTATTTTACATGTACGGACTCGTGGCGAGACGAGGATTCCGGTGATGTGAATTTCGGAATTTTTCGAGAAGTGGGCCCGGGGCTCGGGTTTTGCGAACTTCGTGATTTTTAGTATTTTTCGAGTAATTTCGATTGGGTTATGTTTCTTTAGCATATAGTAATGTATTCGTTATGGTTTTGACTAGATTCAACGCACGAGGAGGTCGATTCAAGAGGAAAGGGCATTGCGGACTAGTCTACGGCCGTTTTGAGGTGAGTAATAGATGTAGATGATGACCTGAGGGTTTGGAACCCCGGTATCTCACACTGTGACGCTGTATTGAGGCGAGACACGTACTCTACGGTGAGTGCGGGGTCGTTTGTGGACGGGACTATGGCTTAGTCCGACCGAGTGATGTCTATACTTTATTATTGACTAGAAATTTGTTGTTAAACATCCTACTTGGATTGTTATGAACATATTTGTGCTGCGTGCCAACTATTTGGATCCCTTAGGGACTATTATCACTGTTGCCATGAAATTGAGCATGTTTCCATGATATCACCTGAGTTAAGCACTGTCTAGAAATGATTAGCAATCTTCTAAGGTTTTAAATCACTTAAACTATAATACTGTTAAAAATGGAACCGAAAATGGTAAACTTGATTGTGCCTGTGTGGCTTGCATGCATATATAACTGGACTGGTGGTGGACCGGGCTGCACGCCGCTGCGAATGCTACTATGTCATTGCGCTTGGGCTGTAGGAGCCCATCCGGAGTCTGAACCCCCACAGTGAGCGCGGGTACCCAATGGATCGGGTTGTATGCTGCAGCGGTCATGTGCATTGCATTGCATTCATGCATTGATATCTATTTGTCTATCTGTCGTTGATTATTGTTGTTTCATCGTTTAATGTGCTAAGTGGATAGTTTCAGCTTTGCATTGTGGTATTTTGGGATTTCTTACTTTCAGTCATTATATTTGTCTATTACCACTGAGTTGGAAGTACTCACTTTACTCCCTGCACCATGTGTGCAGATTCAGGTGTCCCGGAGACTTAGTTGAGCAGTCGCTGTCTTCCAGAGTTTTATCAAAGTTGTCGAGGTAGCTGCCTGACGTTCGCAGGACTCGACTTCTCCCTTTTATTCAGTTTTATTTCTGCATTCTAGACTTATGTATTTTCGAATATTTGTTACTCCGTTGTTTAGAGGCTCTAGACTCGTGACCCCAGATTCTGTTGGGAGTGTTTCATCGGTTATATCGGTCTATTCCATATTATTTTTATTACAAACATCAGCTTATTATTTTTGAGCTGTTAAATTCCCTTAAATTGTCGGAAATGAGTTGTCAGGTTGGGTTTGTGAGTGATAATTGGTCAGGCTTGCCTAGCTGTATGGTTGGGCGTCATCACGACCGGGTTGGGGTCGTGACAGCCACTGCGTCAGATAACTAGCCTCGTACCTAATGTGGGAACATTGGACACTCTGTATAAGGTGTCCTGGCCAAGAATCAGTTAGTTTTAAAAGATAAAGTGGCTTCTGAAACTGTGACCACAAAAGAGGGACCGGGTTCCACTCATAGAAAATGCACATTACCTGAATGGATTAAGAGAGCTCTTATTCATCCTTTTGGTTACTACAAGGGACCCAAACTTGTTTGGGTTCCTAAAACTAACTCCTAAATTCTTGTGCAAGGGACAATGAAGGGAAGTGGTCAACAGTGGTTCATGGATAGTGGGTGTTCAAAACACATGTCTGGGAACACCACAACTTTCTTTCACTAAAAGCCCTGCAGTGAGGGAGTGTATCCTTTGGAAATGGCAAAAAGGGATACATTCTTGGAGTTCGAAAAGTTGGGAAGTCACTCACTCACTCTATTAAAAATGTGTACTACGTCAATGGACTTATGTACAGTCTCCTGAGTGTTTCTCAAATTTGTGATAAAGGAAACAAGGTGGAGTTTTATGTACAATCACTAACCTTGTGACTGGTAAAATAGTTCTAGTGGCCAAAAGATACAAGAACATCTATGTTGCTGACTTTGAATCCTTACAGAGTGGTGATCTGAGTTGTCTGAAGGCGGTTGATGATGATGCGGAACTATGGCACAGAAGACTGGGCCATGCAAGCTTTTCCCTTCTGAATAAACTAATTCAGAAGGACCTGGTCCATGGTCTGTCTATGTCACAATTCAAAACTCAAAAATTTTGTGATGCTTGAGCCAGAGGAAAACATGTAAAGTCCTCCTTTAAGTCAAAAAGAGATGTGAGCATGTCAAAACCCCTTGAGCTCCTGCATATGGATATGTGTGGACCTATGAGGGTGCAAAGCAGAGGAGGAAAAGATACATTTTCGTGATCGTGGATGACTATTCCAGATTCACATGGACTCTGTTTCTTAGAACAAAAGATGAAACTATTGAAGTATTTATGGCCTTTGTAAAGAAAATCCAGGTAAAGATGGAGTCTAGAGTTGTATGCATTAGACCAGATCATGGGACAGAATTTGACAATGTCAAATTTGATGGATTTTGCAATGAAAATGACATCACTCTCAACTTCTCAGCTCCTAGAACTCCATAACAAAAGGAGTAGTAGAAAGAAAGAACAAAACTCTGGAAGAAATGGCAAGAACAATGTTGATTGACAGCGGACTTGCAAAGAACTTTTGAGCTGAAGTTGTCAACACTGCATGCTACTTAGTGAACAAGTGCATGATCAGATCAATTCTAAACAAGACCCCTTATGAACTGCTAAATGGAAGAAAACCCAAGCTGACCTACCTAAGAACATTTGGATGCAAATTCTATATTCTTAACAATGGAAAGGATCGGCTTCGTAAGTGCGATGCTAAAAGTGACGAAGGGATATTTCTTGGCTACTTTTCTCAAAGCAAGGCTTACAGAATATATAACAAGCGGGCTCAATGTGTTGAAGAAAGTGTCCACATTATCTTTGATGAATCTCATCCATCATTTGAGAAGAGTGTTGAGGAAGATCAAGATGGAGAACCCTTGCTTATCCTTGGTGAAGTCATCAACATGACTAATGGGAAGTCAGACTTGATGAGTCAAGTGAAGGAGGCAAAGGAAGATAATGCGGCTTCATCATCAACAGAACCAAACACATCAATTACAATCACTGAAGTTGAAGAAAGAGTGGTTGATGTAGTTCAGGGAACTCCACTAGTATCTGAGAGAAGGATAGAGGAGAATCAGCCAAACATACAATCTTCCTCTCAGAATGAACCCCAGACATCTAACTGGAGACATAAAAGTTCTCACCCTATAGATAACATAATCACTTCTCTAGATTGTGGAGTTCAAACCAGGTCAAGAGCTAGAAATTCACTTGCTATCTCAGCCTTTCTCTCCTAGATAGAACCCAAGAATATCAAGGAAGCCTTAAAAGATGTAGATTGGATTACAGTCATGCAATATGAGCTGCATCAGTTTGAGAGAAAAAATGTTTGGCACCTAGTGCCCAGACCCCCAGATAGAACCATTATAGGAACCAGGTGGGTGTCCAGAAATAAGCTCGATGAGCATGGAATTACCACAACGAATAAGGTCAGATTAGTGGTTTAAGGTTACAATCAGGAGGAAGGGATTGACTATGATGAAACTTTTGCTCCAGTGGATCGCATGGAAGCCATCAGAGTTCTGATCTCCTTTGCTTCTCATATGGAATTCACTTTATTCCAAATGGATGTCAAAAGTGCATTCTTGAATGGACAACTTAAGGAAGAAGTCTATGTGAAACAACCCCCTCGGTTTGAATGTCATGAGCACCCTAAATATGTGTTGAAATTGGACAAAGACTTGTATGGGCTAAAGCAGGCTCCTAGAGCATGGTATGAAAGGTTGTCAAAATTTCTCTTAGAAAATGGCTTTAAGAGAGGGAAAATTGAAAACACTTTTTTCTTAAAGAAATGAGGAAGGAACCTGCTCATTATTCAGGTCTATGTTGTTGATATCATTTTTGGAGCAACGACAAATTCTCTATGTGAAGAATTCGCAAAACTTATGGGAAGTGAGTTTAAAATGAGCATGATGGGTGAATTAAACTTCTTCCTGGGTCTTCAAGTGAAACAATCCCCAAAGGGCACTTCTATTTGTTAGCAAAAGTACATCAGGGAACTCTTGAATAGGTTCGACATGGAAGCATCAAAAGTAATAGACACTCCCATTGCAACTGCCACCGACTAGACATGGATGAATCTGGACCTTTTTGTGAATCAAACAATGTATAGAGGCATCATTGGGTCGCTTCTTTATCTCACTGCTAGTCGTCCTGATATTGTTTTTTAGCGTGGGATTGTGTGCGAGGTTTCAATCAAATCCCAAGGAATCTCACTTGAAGGATGCCAAAAGAATACTGAGATATCTCAAAGGCACACAAGACCGGTGCTATACTATCCATCATGTGACAATTTTAATCTAATTAGGTATGCCGATGCAGACTATGCAAGTTATTTTTTGGATAGAAAAAGCACTTCTGGGATGGCTCACTTCTTGGGATCATGTCTTATCTCTTGGGGTACAAGGAAGCAAAATTCAGTGGCTCTCTCAATAGTTGAGGCTGAATATGAAGCTACAGCATCCTGCTGTGCTCAGCTTCAATGGATCAAGTAGCAACTATACGGATTTTGGAGTTCTCACTGAGAGTGTGCCTCTTCTATGTGACAACACCAGCGCACTTAACATGGCAAAGAATCCAGTTCAACATAAAAGGACCAAACATATTGATGTGAGGCATCATTTTCTAAGAGACAATATGGAGAAAGGATTGATATGCATGAAGTTCTGCAGCACAGAAAGTCAAATTGCAGACATTTTCACCAAGGCACTAAGTAGGGAACAGTTTGAAATAAACAGAGTAAACCTGGGATTGTTGAGGCCAAACTAACACCCAGATTCCTTTTTGGTTTGGCTTGTGTTATTAAGAAATAATGGGTTCAAAGTGTTTTCTGGTCGTGTCTAACTCACTTTAATACTGTTGCAGGTAAACACGCATGATAAGGATAGAAGCAGTAGATGCAGTACATGACTGATAAAAGAGGATTGATTTTTTTTTTTAAAAAGGGCCTGAAGACAGGAATGCATCTCAAGAACCAGGTTCTTGTACAAAAGGTTAGTAGTTCTGTACATCCCTTAATTCACGTCTTAAAAGGTACAAAATACAACTGCCATCTCACTAACTTTTCAGATCCAGCTATCACGTCTCTCCAATTCAAACGTTCCATCTCCCTCTAAAACATCACAATTTTCCACGCCCAACCGCTGTTTCAGAACCTGTGCTTATTCTTCTCCCCTCATAATTATCCTCTCTGTTTAAAAACCCCTCTCTTCTTCACTTCTTTGCCATAAGCCCTCATCTAACTTCACTCAAATAGGGAAAGGATCATGACACCACCTCTCTCAATGGCCAAGAAAAATTCAAATCCTTCTGCATCATCTGTAACCCCCTCCAAACCGTCTATGGGACTTCTCGGCGTCTCTGAGTCAGTGTTACCCTCTATCAACCCTATCGTTACAGTCCTCCCTTCCCTAGTTTCCCAACCTCCTTCCAACTCGAAAATCACTGTAATGCTCTCCCATTCGCCTGTTGCCCACACCGGTCAAACCTCAAATGGCGACCAAGGTCTAATTACTGTGAACACAAAAGACTCCGCCATTGTTACAGTCAACCCCATGGTCGTGGAAATGACGGTTGTTGAATATAAGATAGTGTTTGTAATATCCGCTGAAGGGATTTTGCATGAGGTCATTTCCCAAAAGCACGCATCACATAGTGTAAGGGAAAAAGGGACCCCTATAGGAGATATAGTAGCATACGCTACTGGGGGTTCACATGGAGAACCTCATCCCTCTCAGGAGGACCCAGGTCAGGAGTATAATCCCCAGGATAGTAGTTTGCCTGCTTTTGATGTTGTGCCTTTGGAAATTCAAGGCCCAGAGATGCACTCTAGTGATGAAGAAGACCTTGACAATATGGCCCTTGATGCATTCATCAATAAGCGTAGGATTGATTTGACTCTACGAGTTTGAAATCAAGCGCCCCCACCACTAGGCTTCAACTCAAAGTGGCCTATGACTCTGCACTCCAAAAGAGCAAGAAAAGCAGTAAGAAAAAGAAAATAAAAGAAAGCTGGTGAAAAATGGTGTACCTATTGGGGATGAAGCTATCCTTGTTGTTGAGGTGGAGGAGGGAACTCCTAAGGAATCGGGTTCCCTTGTAAGGCGGTCATCAAAAAGGGCAGAGTTTATTTCTCTGGAGAAGGGGTCTACTTCCAAGTCCAAAATACTGAAGGCAGTGAGTGATGAGGATATTCTTGTCAGGTCCAAAGGGAAAAGTATGAAACAGTTGAAGAACCTAGTTCTGGAAAGAAAGAACGAACTGAGGTATGCCTGGGCTCTGAGCGATTGAGGCACTAGAAAGTTCTGCTGGGGCGTATGTTTGACCCCACAATCTCAAAAATAGCTGGGACGCGTCAAATCCTGCAAATGGTGGAGTTTCAACAGTGGACGCATTTTTTCTACGTAGATGCTCCCAAAGTGTATGAGGAGGAGGTCCAGAATTTCTTTGCCAGTTTGTTTCCAGTAGATACTAACCAGGTTTGTGCCTTGGTCAATGGTGTGGATATTATATTTGATGTGAAAGTACTTGGGGAAATTTTGCAAGTTCCTATAGTTGGAGTAACGAGTGTTCGAGATTCTTGCCAGTACAACTTCAGCAATGCGGTGGTGAAAGATAATTAAAATCAAAAAAGGGACCAGATTCATTAGAAAGCACTCCTTCCTATCTACTAGTTGTTGTTTGAGCTGGTTAACAAAGTCCTGTTGCCACAAGCAGAGCACCGATCTGTCACTTCCGAATAAGATTTATTCCTAATGGAGCAATTGGACAATTTTCACCCTGTGAGTTTACCTGCCATAATGATTGAGCATATGTAGAAAGTGGTTGATTTCAAGGATGACAATCACGGGCTTCCCTATGGATTCTTGCTCAAAAAGTATTCAAACACTTTAGGTTCCACTAGGAACAGGTAAAGTAGGGACCCGTAAGCAGACATTCTCACAAACAACTCTGGAAGACTGTGAGTGCATTGAAAAATATGGGGGTGTAGGAAGCACTTCAACTGTGTCTCAGCTCATCAATGCCCAAAACAACACAATTGAGGAGATACGTCAATTGAAGGTCAGGAATGCTATCCTGGAAGGCCAGCAAGCTCGAGTAGTTCCCTTTTCGAACGATGAGGTGATCCGTTTGACACAAGAAAATGCTGACCTCAGGGTACAAGTTGAGAACCTAAAGGCTGAACTACTCAACGAGCAAAAGTTGGGCAACACCCGAATAGACCTTGTTCTCCAAACACTTGTTGCAGCGTCCAAGCCTTTTCCTCTTAGTACCTCCTAAGTTTCCTTTCAGTGACCAGTGTTTTGGATATGACTCTTTTTTGTTGATGGATGGTGGTTGTTTTTTGTTTTTTTATGTGTGGTTGGGATGTACTGTTACTGCTCCCATTGTTTCAAGTCCAATGCTGCCTCTTCCTTTTTTTCAAAGGAAGAGGCATATCAAAATTATTAATATAACTCCTCTCTTATTTTGTCTAGTATTTCATCTTTGTCTTCTATTTTTCTCATGATTGTGTGAACATATGTGTCATGGGTTAGCTTGAATGGACTTCTTTGAACTTTTATTCTTTTTAATGATGCCAAAAGGGGGAAAGAACACAGGGGGAATCATATTGAATCACATTTGGGAATTGGTTCTTAATTCTGAACTCGTAACTTAAGGCATTGTCTCAGGGGGAATTCTTTGAATCACATTTGGGATGGTTCTTAATTCTGCACTCGTAACTTAAGGCATTGTCTCAGGGGGAACTCTTTGACATGCTCTCTGATGCCTTAAGTCTGAACTTATAAATGTTTAGGTTTGTCATCATCAAAAAGGGGGAAACTGATAGATCTTAAATACTCCTGCCTTATGTTTTGATGATCTAACAAACTTTCTGATAAGAACCAGTTAGGGAACCTGACCTACTTTGGATTGCTGCAAACTTCAACGGACTCCATTTAAAAGTTTAATTGCTAGAGATACAGGAGCTAGGAACCAAACAAGGACCTGATGCTCCTGTGGTTCCTATATAGCAGCACAAAGTCATTTGAACACAGCTGGAACTGAAGTGACTGGCGGCACTGTTTTTGCCGCACTGCACCACACTGTCGGCATGCTCATTCTCTAACCAAACAAATTACTTATCACATCATTTCAAGTTATATGATCAAGATGTACAAAAGGGGCTATTATACAAAAGATCACTGAAAGGTTTCAATTTCATCATTCAAGCCTTTAGCAAAAACAGAAAAGATCATTCTCTCAAGCTTGAAGAACAAGGTTGAACGCCACTACGGACCAGTTCCAAAATGATTGATTATTCCTGTCCTAGTTGAGTTGTAACCTTGTTATTGCACTTACAATATCTCCTAAATTGCTTACTTAGAAGTTTATTGATTAGGAACTCTCTTGTAAATTCTCAAACTTGTTGAGTTTAGGTTGTGGCTAGATTTAGTCATAAAGAAAATTCTTTTCAATCGTAGTATTGCAAAGTGGCTTGTGGTGATAGCACCACAAGTTAGAAAAAGCCTTTGTAACTAGGATAGTCACAAAGTGGTTTGTGGTAAAGGCATCACAAGTTAGTTTGATGTCTTTACAAACCGAAGCATTGTAAAGTGGTTTGTAATAGGTAAGATTACAAGTTAGTGAAGTTAAAAGCCTACAAGGTAGGTCGTTATTTTTTGATCCCCTTGTACGAGATTTTTTCACGTAAATATCCTCTGCCTCATTTACTTACTGCCTTACTAAGTGCTCTCAGTAGAAACTTGTAGAGGACCAGGTACTCTACAATTTGGTGGACCCATACAAACTAACCGGATGGGACCGCAAAAGCGGGTGTTTGACCGCACCTGTGATGGCGCAGGTGCGGATTGGTCATCGCAGATGCAGAAAGGCGGAATTAAGTGAAAAACGCAGATGCAATACTGCAAGTACGATGGATTGACCGCAGGTGCGAAAAGCCTGGGTCAGAATGTTAATAATTCCTTCTTCGCGATTTTCAGAGGGTTTCACTACTTTTAAACAACAATTTTGGAGCTTTGCGCGATTTTGAAGAGAGAATTCAAGGAGACTTCATTGAGGTAAGGTTTTGGATTATGAAAACTGTTTTCTATGGTACTAATTCACGGATTAGAGCCGCAATTAAGGGTAAAATTTGGGGAAACTAGGGCTTAGAAACTTTGTCCTTTGATTGAGTATTTGAAAGACCATTTGTGGTAGGATTATGGAACTTTTGATATGTATGAACTCATGGGGAAATAAGGAATCTAATGATATAAAATTTATCAAATTTTGAGATGTGAGCTCGGGGGGTCAGGTTTTGGTAATTTTAGGATTTGCATTGTTTTTCAATTATTTTCAAGTGGGAATTGTCCCTTTAGCATAATTTAATGGTTACGTTCTGATTTTGGTAGACTCGGAGCATCCGAAGGACGATTTGAGGGGCAAAGGCATTGCGAGCTAGAGTTTGGGCCAGATTGAGGTGAGTAATAATTTTAAAATGATGTCCTGAGGGTGACACCACTACGTAAGCAAAATAACTATAAGACTCACAATTAAAACAAAACTATTTTTTGTATTTTTTCAAGATTAAAGTAACTACAGAGGGTATGAAACCTCGGATTACACAGCATTCGGCTATGTTGAGATGACGAACACGCTAGATGGCGAGCATGGGGTCATCCACCGTTGGGGATTATGACTTAGTCCATCCCGAATGAGTGTTTTACTGCGTATTTATTGTTGATATTGTCATGTTTGGGGCTAAATGCAATATTTGAGCTTCGTGCCAACTGTTTGGACCGTTAGGAGATTTTTATTAATATTTTCCTCACTGTTTGATTTCATACTTGTGCTCAGTCATGCCATATTTTTACTATTTTCAAAACTCATCTATGTTATTCTGTTTTAAACACCTTAAATGATATTTTTAAAGATATTTTGAGCTGAGCTTCATGTTTTACTGTTGCCCGAGGGGCTTATGAGATTCTGACTGACTAAGGCCGAGGGCGTGTGTTGTGAGGTTACTTTTGGGTCGGGCTTGTAACGACCCGACCGGTCGTTTTGAGCCCTAGCACGTCGTTCAGCAGTCTTAGGCCATGAGCAGCTTCATTTCAGGTGTTATGACTTGTTCGCATGGTCGGAATTTAAATTCAGGAAGATCGGAGTTAAATTTAGATGAAAATTCTCATTTGATAAGCTTGAAGTTGAAAGAATGAACTAGGACTGGATTTTTGAGTAAACGACCTCAGAATCGGGATCTGAAGGTTCCGGCAGGTTCGTATGAAGATTTCGGACTTGGGCGTATGCCCGGTTCGGGTTTTGGATAACATGGGAGCGTTTTGGCGCCTATTGTGGAAGTTAGCATTTTTAAAGAAATTTCTTAAGTTTCGCTTGAAGTGCATTTTAGCGTTATCGATGTCTGTTTGGGATTCTGAGAATGGGAGTAGCTCCGTATGGTGATTCTGGAGTTGGGGGTGCGACCGGAAGTGAATTCGGAGGTCCGTAGGTCATTTTGAAGCCATTTGGCTAAAGATAGAAATTTGAAGGTTTTGAGAAGTTTGATCGGGAGTTGACTTTTTCATGTCGGGGTCGGAATCCGATTCCGAAAGTTGGAATAGGTCTGTAATGTCAAATATGACTTGTGTGCAAAATTTGAAGTCAATCAGGCGTGATTTGATAGGTTTCGGCATCAGAAATAGAAGTTGGAAACTTCAAAGTTCATAAAGCTTGGATTGAGGTGTAATTCGTGATTTTGGTGTTGTTTGATATGATTTGGGGCCTCGAGCAGGTCCGTAATGTGTTTTGGGATTGGTTGGGGTCCCGGGGGCCTCGGGTGGATTCCGGGTGGTTAACGGATTGAAAGTTGGATTTATGGAAAAACTGGGCAGCTGGTATCTGGTATTTCCGCTTCTGCGGAAATGGGACCGCAGAAGCGGCACCGCAGAGGCGAAATGTGGACTGCAGAAGCGGTTTTGGCCAATAGTAAAGGGGACCGCAGATACGGTCGGGCAGCCACATAAGCGGAACCGCACCTGCGGTTGGAAAGTCGCAGAAGCAGAAGTGAGGGGTCTTGTTTGGGACCGCAGAAGCGTCCTGTGTGTCCGCATAAGCGGGACCACAGGAGCGGTCCCTGGACCGCAAAAGCGGAAAGAACTGGGGCAGAGGGGTTGTTTTAAAAATCGGATTTTGGCTCATTTCTCTCATATTTTCATGACTTGGGCAATTTTTGGGGAGCTTCAAGATGGGGGTTTTCATCATCAACGATAAGGTATGTTATCCTCACCCATTATGAGTTAAATACATTGATTATGTATGGATTTTAAAATGTAAATGATTAGAAAATTGAGGGTTAGAGAGAGACCTAGAAATATGGTTTTCTTGGAATTTGACCACGATTTTGGATATGGACTTAAGGAAAAATTATATATTTGAGTTCCTAAGGTCATGGGAAAAGTTATCTTCGAGAATTTCGGATTCCGGCCGCGTGGGCCCGAGGGCATTTTGGTCATTTCACAAAACAGAGTTGGGAAATTTTATAATTTGAATTGTTAGCAAGTATTTGAGTATATTCTCCTTAGGTTGCCGTTATTTGGCTAGTTTTGGAGCTCTGTGCGTTAGTTCGAGCTTTCGGAAAGATGTGGAGCGCCGGCTATGAGTCTTCGGAGCGAGGTGAGTCTCCTTTCTAATCTTGTGAGGGGGAATTTATCCCATAGGTGAGTTAAATTGATTATGTGCTCCTATTTGTGGGGGCTACGTACGCACGAGGTGACGAGAATCCGTGCGTAGCTACTATTATGCTATTGTTCGTGTAGTCTAGGACCCAAAAAAAAATATGTTATACTTGGATTAATTGTGGACCCATTGATGACTTGAATTGCTTAAATCATATTAAATTTATAAAT
>MU753866.1:12452-42615 GCA_026770625.1 Nicotiana glauca
GGACCAAATAGAAGATAAAAAGTATTATAAAAGTACAAAAGTACTGAATGTATAGTAACATATATACCAAATAGAAAATCAACCAAAAACATAAACTAAGTCAGCTAATATATATAATCGTCCGGATAAACAAAAAAGTAGGGCGCAACCCCACGAATAAAAGCTGGCATTGTCCCCAATGCCAACTATCAACTAAGCATCAAAAATCACAAAAAAAGGATATAGGAGCTCCCTAGGCCTGGTCCATCTGCATGGGATCATCAGTGGTCCTTGGGTCATCTGTATGTGCGGGAACCTCAAACTGGTTCCCGGTCACCTGCTGCTCAACTGCTAGGATTGTGGCCTGGATCTGGACAGGCTGGATATCGGGTGCATCCTGTGGCAAACTAGAGGAATCCTCATGTGGGTCTGCCAACTCAATGATCGCCTCAGCTGCACTGGGGAGCTTCCTCTTTTTCCTGGGAAGCCTCTGAGTCTGCTCCTACTGTGGCTCTGCTACTAGTGCTGTTGCTGGGGCTAGATCCCTGAATAGCAAGTCTAGAGGCATCTGGTCTGCCAATAGCTTGTCCACATCTGCTCTGAGCTCCTTCATAGACTCCTTGGAAGCCCGTGATGTCCTCATCTTCTTGTGCTCTCGGGCAAGCCCCTTTAAAGCCTTGCCCTGTGCCTTCACTTCCTTAGACAAGGCATCATGTGTCTCCATCATATTCTCCTAGTTCTCCAGGAGCTTCTTCAATGTATCCTCAATAGACTGAGGATCTGATCTATCTGTGGTGCAGTTTGAGCCTCAATAGTGGAAGACAGAGTAGACAACTTGGACGACGCAGTTGCCATCCAGTTTTTCAAGCTATGCAAGGTCTGGCTCAACTGGTGGGTAGTGATGGGATGTTTCATGGAAGATGGGATCCCCAGGTCAGCTGAAGTAGAGGGGCCAGTAGTAGAGGAAAGTCCTGGAGGCAAGTCAGTAGTAGGTGCAGCAGGCTCAATGGAAGGGTCTACCGTAAATGGCTCCTCAGACTGGCCAGTTGGGGCAGATGCAGGTGGCTTGTAGTTGCTGTCTTTAGGGTTGTCTGGGCCCTTTATACTGAACTAGGAGAATGGAGCCACTAGCTTGACCTTGATATCAAATGGTTTCTTCTCCACTTCCAAGTCCTTGAAGTACATGGTGAGGGTATTGGGAAAAGGGTAGTTCCGATCATGCTCAAGCCCCACTGCAGAAATCATATAGGACATCACATTGCCCACGTTAATAGGGTATCCTGCCATAAGAGATGCAACCAGAACAGCCAGGGTAAGTGGAATAATCTGATCGTGGGTAGTGGGGTCAAGCTGACTGCACACAAAAGTCAACCATCCCCGATCCTCAAAGTTAAAGGTCTTCCAAAATATTTTGGTTCCTGCTTGCACCCACTTTGGAACAGTACCCGGGATTTCCAAGTATGAAACTAACCACGGACAAACTTCTTCGCCCATTGCCAACTTTTCATTATAGAGGGTCTCATCCTCGTCATTGAACCCTAAGTATTCATTGAGTGCCTTCCTAGTAAATATCACCATTTTGTTCCGCACTTTGGTTACTTTGCTGCCTTTCAAGATGTGGGCCACATTACTATAGAACTCCTTGATCATGTGCTCATTTGCCTTTACACAGTTACTCCGAAAGTGCTCCCAACCCACTCGAGTGTGAAATTGTCTATGCACATTTGGGACTAGGGGTAGAAGGTCTCGCTCAATAAAACTCCTTTCCAGAATTAACATTCGTAGAGGCCACCATACCTTAAACTTGTGGAACACTAACTGACTGATGAACCTATCCTCCCAAGCTGTGGGATCTCTAGTTCGGTCAACACCCCCAACCTGAGGTACGCCACTCTGGGGCACCTCTTCATCACTATCAACACCATCTCCATCACCTCCGCCGGCACTCTTCCTAGATACTGAAGTTGTGGGGGAGGTGAAGTGCTCGTCGCTACCGGCTACTGAGCTTTCAGACGACTCAAAAGATATACGTTGTGGAGCTTGGGCAGCTAGAACTGAGGGAGCTGGCATTGAGTCCGAGGAGGGGTCTTGTGAAGGCATGTACTCACTCCCCGATTGGTCATCAGTTGTATCAACAATCCTCAGTGTTTTCCTTGTTTTTAGTCTACGTTGGGGAGTGAGTTTAACTTGTTTTCCTTTGCCTCCCCGGGAGGAATCACCTCGGTCGGGTTGATTTGCACCTTTTCCTCTTTGCCTTACCATTGTCTGCAAGCAAACACATCTAACATTGTTAGTTTAAGCATATGCAGTGAAATAGGTGAATAAAATAGATTTTAGACAACAGATGAAGTATTGCAGGCAAAGTTGCAGAATACAGTTGGAAAACACAGCACCGCGGACCACGCGAAGGCGATCGCGGTCCACGCTGGGCAAAGGCCCAGAATATTATCTCTCTGAATCTCCCCACCGCGGTTCGCACAAATTGGGGTCGCGGCTGCGGTGGTCCAGCGCGGACCGCACAAAGTGCAATGCGGCCGTGCTGGAAGCAAGTTTAGTTTGCAGTCATATGAACACCGCGGTCCGCACAGAAAGGCAATGCGGACCGCGTCAGGGCACCGTAGACCGTGCTAAGGCGACCGCATGCCGTGTTGAGTCAATTTCACGGGCACTAAGTTAGGGTTTCAATTATTTTGCAAACTTGTTCAAATTTTTCACCTACTTTGTCCCTACTCAAGTCACCTATTGATTAGGCATATAAAGTACACAACCCATCAACAAATACTACCCTTTGCTAATAGTTAAATGAAAAGGAAGAAGCTAAAAACTACTGGGCGAGCAAATAAAATGAAAATATGAAATTAATCAATCAAAAATGCATGAAATGTTACCAGATTTGTGAAGATTATATGCAATTAATCCAAGCAAGCAAGAATTTTGAGCAGTGAATGGATGAACAATAGTTTTAGGGCTCTGAGGATTCAAGGTTTAAAAAGTGTAAACTGAGGCCCTTGGGCTCTATTTATAGAAAATGATGTGGGCCCCATCCTTACCTACCAGCGCGGCCGCACAAAAGCGACCGCGGACCGCGCTGGATTTGTTCACATGAAGTTTTCAGAAGATGACCTTCACGGACCACACAAAAGTAGACCGCGACCACGGAGGTCCACCGCGGTCTGCACTAAATGCAATACACCCGCAATGAGTAACTTCAGAGAGCACCTCATTAAGCCCATGCTAGTGCGGTCCACATAATGTGTATCGCGGCCGCACTGGCAAACTTCAGAGACTGCAATTTTTTTCCAACTTGTTTTGCACCGCATCAACACAATCCCTGCAACATCTCACAACCAATTAGCTCAAAAATCCTAAACTACAAAGAAAATCAAAGAGAAAGAAAAAGACATGGGTTTCCTCCCAAGAAGCGCTTGATTTAACGTCGCGACATGACGCGGGTTACCAACACATCATTTGAAATGAACCATAGCCACCACGTGGCTATCGTCAATATTCCCAAGATAATGCTTGACACGATGTCCGTTGACTCTGAATATTTCACCGTTCATGTTCCTTAGATAAAGAGCACCAAATGGGGTCACGAACACAACTTCAAATGGCCCACTCCACTTTGATTTGAGCTTTCCCGGAAATAGACATAACCGGGAGTTGAAAAGAAGGACCATATCACCAACTTTGAATTCCTTTCCTCGAACATATTTGTCGTGAAGATACTTCATCTTGTCCTTATACAAGGACGAGCTGGAGTAGGAATAAAACCTGAACTCATCAAGCTCATTAAGTTGTTCAAAACGAAGATTCGCCGCAACATCCCATTCCAGGTTCAACTTCCTCAAGGCCCACATAGCTTTGTGCTCCAATTCTACCAGAAGATGGCAAGCTTTCCCAAATACCAACCGGTACAGGGACATACCAATTGGGGTCTCGTAAGCCGTCTGGTATGACCATAGAGTGTCATCCAACTTTTTCGACCAATCGGTCCTATTAGCATTGACTGTCTTGAACAAGATACTCTTTATTTTTCGGTTGGAAACTTCCACTTGACCACTAGCTTGAGGATGATAGAGGGTAGTCACTTTGTGATTTACTCCATACTTGGAAAACAATGAATCAAAAGCCTTGTTGCAAAAGCAAACCCCCCCATCACTAATGATAGCACGAGGAGTGCCAAACCTTGTGAAGATACTCTTTTTCAAAAATGCCACAACACTCCAGGCTTCATTGTTGGGTAAAGTCACGGCTTCAACCCATTTTGAGACATAGTCCACCGCCACGAGAATATAAGTGTTCCCACAAGAGCTCACGAAAGGACCCATGAAATCGATGCCCCAAACATCAAAAATATCCACCTCAAGAATTGTATTGAGAGGCATCTCATCCCTTTTTGAAATTTTACCGGATCTTTGGCATACATCACATCTCTTTACCAATTCACTAGCATCCTTAAATAAAGTCGGCCAATAGAAATCACAACTCAAAACCTTCGAAGCCGTCCTCACCCCTCCATGATGGCCACCATAGGGGAGGAGTGACAAGCCTCCAAAATGCCCAATTGTTTACCTTCCAGGACACACCTTCTAATCACACCATCCGTGCAAATCTTAAACAAATACGGATCATCCCAATAAAAATCCAAACTATCCTGCTTTAGTTTCTTCCTTTGGTTGGAAGAGAGCTCACACGGGACAATTCCGGTCACAATGAAGTTGGCAATGTTCGCAAACCATGGCATGTCACCTATTGACACGAAAAGAAGTTGCTCATCGGGGAATGTATCACTTATCTCAAGGCCGTCACATGGCCTCCCTTCTTCCTCCAACCGGGACAAATGGTCCGCAACTTGGTTCTCATTTCCCTTCCGGTCCACTATTTCTAAGTCAAATTCTTGAAGAAGTAACACCCATCTCATCAATCTTGCCTTGGAATCCTTCTTGGTCATCAAATACCTAAGGGCGGCATGGTCCGTGTGCACAATCACCTTGGCCCCCAAAAGATAAGGCCTAAATTTCTCCATGTCAAATACAATGGACAATAACTCCTTTTCCGTCATCGTGTAATTTCGTTGAGCGTCATTCATAGTCTTACTTGCATAATACATGGCATGGAACATTTTGTTAACCCGTTTACCCAACACTACCCCCACCGCAACGTCACTTGCATCACACATTAGTTCAAAGGGCAAACTCTAATTAGGTGCGGTGATGATAGGAGTTGTTGTCAACTTGTGCTTTAAAGGTTCAAAGGCCCCCATGCATTTTCATCAAAAACAAACTTGGCATATTTCTGTATCAACTTGCAAAGGAGATTCACAACCTTCGAGAAATCTTTGATAAACCGCCGGTAGAACCCGGCATGCCCAAGAAAACTCCTCACCCCTTTGACAAAAGTGGGGGGAGGGAGCCTTGAAATCACCTCAATCTTAGCCTTGTCTACCTCAATCCCATGCTTAGAAATCTTGTGACCCAACACTATACCATCTTCAACCATAAAATGGCATTTTTCCCAATTGAGAACGAGGTTATTTTCTTCACATCGGGCCAAGACTCTGTCAAAATTTACCAAGCATTATTCAAAGGAGTCACCAACCACACTAAAGTCATCCATAAATACCTCCAATATGTCTTCCACCATGTAGGTGAAAATAGCCATCATATAACGTTGGAAGGTCACCGGAGCATTGCACAATCCGAATGGCATATGAGAGAAAGCAAATGTACCATAGGGGCATGTAAAAGTGGTCTTCTCTTGGTCCTCCGGGGCAATTAAAATTTGATTGTAGCCCGAGTACCCATCCAAAAAGCAATAAAAAGCTCGCCCCGCTAGGTGATCAAGCATTTGATCGAGGAATGGCAAGGGGAAATGATCCTTGTGGGTCACCTTGTTGAGTTTCCGGTAGTCCATACAAACTCTCCACCCGGTAATGGTCCGAGTGGGATTAAGTTCATTGTTGTCATTTTTCACCACCATCATCCCTCCTTTCTTTGGCACACATTTACCGGAGAAGTCCACGAGCTATCGAAAATTGGATATACCACACCCGCATCAAGCCACTTGATCACTTCTTTCTTCACCACCTCTTGCATTGCTTCATTTAGCCTCCTTTGATGTTCTAACGAAGGCCTTGCATCATCCTCCAAGATAATTTTATGCATGCAAAATGCGGGGATTATTCCCTGAATGTCCGCCAGAGTCCATCCTATTGCCCTTTTTCGCCTTTGAAGCAACTCCAAAGTGGCCTCAGCCTGCAAGTTAGTAAGGCAAGAAGAAAGAATAACTGGAAGAGTTGAATTAGAGCCCAAAAATTCATAACCTGAGGTGTGGAGAAAGTGGCTTCAACTCCAATACAGCGGCTCCTCAATTGATGGTTTTTTTGGTGGATTTTTCCGATTTTCAAGATCCAAAGATAACTTTCTTGGCTCATAAGAATACGAGCCCGTCCCATGTAGAGCATTGACGCACTCCACCCGGCTTGCACCATCATTATCATCAAGATTTAGTAGCATGGCCTGAAGGGGATCCTCCATGTTGATCATGGCAGTTGTGTCATCCACAATCACAGTTGTGACTATGTCCACAAATGTGCACACCTCGGTGCTATTGGGTTGCTTCATGGATTTGCAAACATGGAAGACCACATTTTCATCTCCAACTCAAAATGTTAGCCCACCCACTTCAACATCAACTAATGCCTTCCCAGTTGCTAGGAAAGGTCTCCCAAGAATAATCGGGACTTCAAAGTCCACTTCACAATCCAATATGACAAAGTCGTCTGGCAATATGAATTTGTCCACCCGGACAAGAACATTATCAATTATACCCAAAGGCCATTTCATCGTCCGATCCGCCATTTGAAGTCTCATTGAGGTTGACCTAGGTTGTCCGATTCCCAAAGTCTTGAAGACCGAATAAGGCATCAAATTTATGCTAGCCCCCAAATCACAAAGGGCCTTGGAAAAATCCGCACTACCGATAGTGCAAGGAATAGTAAAAGCTCCGGGGTCTTCAAGTTTCGGGGCAATAGAATGAAATATTGCACTAACTTGGTGAGTCATTTTTATTGTTTCACAATCCATGGAGCGCTTCTTTATGACCAAATCCTTCATGAACTTTGCATAGCCCGGCATTTGTTCAAGTGCCTCTACCAAGGGCACATTGATTATAAGGATTTTCATCATCTCTATGAACTTTCTGAATTAATTGTAACTCTTTTGCTTTGCTAACCTTTGAGGATAAGGTGGAGGTGGCCTAGGCAAAGGTGCCTTGACTTTGGGCACCACCGGCTCGGGTATATCAATCACGTATTCCCTAGATGGGTTCACGACATCTTGTGTTTCCACCTCGGCCTCATCAATATCTATCCTCACCTCATTGTTCACATTAGTCTCAACCACATCTTCAACAATCAAAGGATCCACATCTTCTTGGAACTCAACATTATCGTCCACAACTTGATTTTCTTTCGAGGCATGCACATCATCGCCTCTCCCACTTCTTGTTGTAACCGCCATCATATGATTGTTACCTCCCTTCGGGTTCACCACCGTATCACTTGGTAGAGCACCCTTAAGTTGAGTATTCAACGATTGAGATATTTGGCCTAATTGCACCTCCAAATTCCAAATAAAGGTATTGTGGGAAGACAATTGAGCATCAGAGTCTTGGTTCTTCTTCATCATTTGTTCGAACATCATTTCTATTCTTCCCATATCACAACCCGAAGAACTAGACCCTTGATATTGAAACGGAGGCAGATTGTTCGGTTGTTGGTACATGGGGGTCCTTTGAAAGCCTTGCCCCTGGTTGCCTTGGTTTTCGCCATTATTCCACCCTCCTTGATTGTTGTTGTTGCTCCAATTATTATTGTTACCGTTCCAATTGCCTTGATTGTTACCTTGGTTACCCCAATTGTTGTTTTGGTTGTTATTGTTCCAATTGCTACCACCTTGTTGTTGGTTGTTATTATTCCAATTACTGCCACCTTGTTGATTGCCCCAATTTCTTTGGGGACGCCATTGTTGATTCCCTTAATTTCCTCTATTCCCTTGGTAGTTATTGACATTCTTCGCTTTGCTTATCATAACACTCATTTGAAAAACCACTACCATCATCATATTGATCACAATTTCCTTGAGATTGTTGCCCTCTTTGCCTTCTCTTAATCATATTCACTCCTTCCATGGCATTGACTTGTCTAGGATTTTGGACTTGTTGTAATTGTGCCTTAGCCAATTGATTCATAGTAGTACTAAGCTCGACAATAGCTTGACCATGGTCATGCAACTCCTTGTGCAAATGGATCACTGTAGGGTCACCCTCAGGAACATTGGCCCTACTTTGCCAAGCCGAGAAGTGTCGGCCATTTCATCAAGTATATCACAAGCCTCTTGGTACGAGAGTTTCATAAAGTTCCCACTGGCCAATTGGTTTACAATACATTGATTAGTGGTGTTGATGCCCCGATAGAAAGTTTGTTGAATCATTGCCTCGGTCATATCGTTGTTTGGTCACTCTTTCACCATTGTTCTAAATCTCTCCCATATTTCATGCAAGGGTTACGTTGGCTCTTGCTTGAAAGCCAAAATTTCATCCCGAAGCGCCGCCATATGACTCGGCGAAAGAACTTGGAAATAAACTTGCCCGCCAATTCATCCCACATTGTGATGGAATGATTTGGTAGCCTTTCTAACCAATATAACGCCTTACCCCGAAGAGAAAACGGGAAAAGCCTTGTTGATACCCAATTTTTCCCTATGTATTTTATATACTCAAAATGTTCTCAAAATAGTATGTACATGCATATATAAACATGTCCAAGAGTTTTGGTATTTTTTTTTCTTATTTTTAAGATTTTAAAATTAATTTGTTGTCTATTTTAATAGTATAAAATTCAATAATTATTTCCAGACTATCATTTTGGTGAATAATTTATTTTATTCTCATATTTACACCCAGATATAATTAAGGTGATTTTTGCATAATTTATTTGGCATTTTTAAAGCTAAATTGATATAATTGCAATTATAGCCTGTTTTCCGACTAATAGTATTTTATAATTACAAAATTGCTCCCAGTATTTTTTTTTAATTAATATTTATATGTTATTAATCAATTTAGTGCAGTAACTGGTTTTTAAAATTATTTTAACTATTTTTATTAAAATAAAAAGGGAAGAAATGATTGTTAGCATTTAGTCTCATCCATTTCAATTATAACCCCTTTGCATTTCAATTTAACCACAAATTGAACCCCAATTCCAACCCAAATCCCCCGACCCAATTCTCAAATCACCCATACCCAATTTAATGACCCGGTCCAGCCTTGGTCTAATCTGAGCCGTTGATCAAGTGAGATCAACGGCCCAGGTTTTATTTCCAAAATTAAAATCTAACAACCCCCCCCCCAAACCCCTCATTTTCAGACAGTCTCTCTCTCTATATATATACTGACTCTTTCTCTCCCTTCTCTTTAGAACCTTCTGGCTCTCTCTCTCTTGTCTCCGATGAATCCATCGCCTCTCCGGCCACCTCCAACCTCACTTCTCTCGACCACCAGCTGTCGTGAAACCTTGTCTCATTGATTCCCTCTATCTTTGAGACTCCAGAAGCCTCCACCATACAGGATGGTCATCAGAAGCTTTGCCTGGATTATCTCCGTTCTTTCTCCGATAAGTTATGGTTCGATGGTGCTACGAATATCATTATTGATGAGTTTCACAGCCAGGTTCCTTACCTCTCACTAGTTTATTACGAAACCCTAATTTTCTTAAAGCTTTGTCTTTTAAACGATTTTTAACTTATTCTTTTGTGTTTTACACTACTCTCTACTCGATCTTTTTGATTGTTCAAGTTTTCAACGTTTTGTTCTTCTTTTAAAACTAGGGTTTCTGAACCTATTTCGAAATCACTGCATCTTCTAGTCCTATATGTTTTTGTTGATATTTCTGCTTGTTTGTGTAATCTTCTGAGTTATCTCCCAATTTCCATATGTTAATTTGTTCTAACGTTCTATTGATTCTGTGATTTCTTACTTAGGGTTCTTGGTTTTGTGCCTATTGTGTTTAAATAGGTCTAATTGTCTCTTTTTACTAAAGTGTTCTGCCGATTCTATGTATCTCTTTGAATCCCTCATTTTTTTATGTGGTTTCTTTGGAGGTTTTTCACATACTTGAGTCACTTCCTTGCTTGTGAGACGCTTTCCTTACTTAGTGCTGATTCTCTGTGATTTTTCATCTCGCCCGTGATTTTCTGAACCAATTGTTTTCAAAATCAGTCTGTAATCCATCTGTTTATGTGCACAATATTTTTATTTCTTTTTACTTTCCTTACTTGTAATTATTTTGTACTATCAATCTTGCAAACACCTTCCTTATTTGATGCACTTTGTACCGTTTGAGCTATGACTCCCAAATTTAAAGAATCCGAGTTTTAATTGATTCTAATAGGTATTCTTTCTATAATTATAATCAGTCTATATGTATTACCTTATTTTCCACTTAATTTGAGAGCTATAAGTACCCTACTCTATCTTTAGCACAGACGAACAAAAAAGTTCATTGTTCTGAACACTCTCTTACACACATAAGCATACTCAGTGTTTTCTCTTATTTCCTACACATCCTCTCCCATTTTCCCTGTTGACTACTGATTACTTAGTCGACTGAAAGCCAAGACTGAGTGATTTTAGGGATGCTCCACTATTCTACTGCTCTATACATTGCAGATTGTTTGGTCTGCATACTACTGCACACTACCTGCACATTACTACTCTACACTATCTCATCCTTGACTGATATGCCCTCTATTTGATTTGTAGCATCCAAAACAATATGCTTTTATACATGCTGCACTTTATTTTGTTTCTTCTATGCTTTTACTTATGGTTCTGTTGTTCTTATTGCAACTAACATGCCCCTGTGTGACTATCCTTCTATTGATCTGGCTTGCCTACTGATTTGTTTAATGCATGTTCTCTCCTACCCCCTAACCCTAGTACATTCTTAGCATGTGATCATGAACTCTTTTGTTTGAAACCTGGTGTGACTATCTAAGTTTTGAAATGCTTTCCTTTGGTATCTAGGTGTAATTGTGTTATTACATGTGAACTACTTGCCCCCCCCCCCTAACTTCCCTTTTCCCTGTTTGTGTTTACTGCCCAGAACTATATAAGGTATTTTGGTTCTGAGTTTGTCAAAACTGTACCATTGTTTTTCTTTCAAAACGGGTTCTACATGGATCATCTTTTAAACCGCTTTTCAACTCAATTTCTTTGAAGAAAATTCTATCACACTCTCACTACTCCTAGAGTTTAGGTTCTACCCCCCTTCGTGTAAGCATTGCCTTGGGTACCTTTGAGTGCCCATCGAACTTTGATGCACAATGCTGGTAATTCCACACTGCACTTGTTCAACATTTTGGTAGTGTTTGGGTGCTGGTATTGGCCAAGGACCCCCATTGGTCCCTTAGGGAGCTTTGCTGCACCTAAACCATGGTCAAGGCTGTGAAACTCAAAAGAAGTGAGGTTGGAAGATTAGGCCTGGTTGAAGGCTCCCTATAGAGTAGCTTCTTATTTTATTTTTCATTTTGTAATTCAGCTATCACGGTTTGTAATAACTTATAAACAACTGATTGGGGCTATAGTGAAATTGGGAGGGATTATTCATGCTTAGTTTAATTAATGGGTAGAGAACATGTCTATAGGGCTTTACTTACCTATTTGTGCAATAGAAACCATGTGTAGGACATGCATCTTACATATAGATATCCTGTTTAGGCTCTTTACTTTCAGATTATTATATTCACTTTGTAATCAGTTAGTAATCAACAAACAACTGCCGTAAAAGTACTACTGCATTTAGAGAACATGCTCTAGGAGCTTTATGTGCATTAGATATCATGTTACTTAGGATCTTTTTATTTCATCTGAGTTGCAATTGCTGAACGCCTCACCAGTTGTTTAATTCATCAACACAAGTTTGGTTAACTACGTCTTCTCTTTAAAACTGGAATTAATATGCATTTTCACCCCTTTTTAAGGTAAGTAGGCAATACGTACGTCACCTAGGCAAGCTTTAGACCCTAATAAGGATCGATTAACCCTGTTCTTATCAGTTTAAGACTAATAAGCTTAGTTTAATTTAAATTCTGCCACTCTCATTCCTGTTGTGACTCTTTGGGGTCACCCTTTTACTGAAAATCCATCTCTATCTGGAAACAAGTTTTTCTTTGAAATCATGTATCTATTCTAACTGATTATTGATTCTTGATCTACTAAGTTTTCAAACTGCTAGGCTACCTTTTCTGCCCAAAATCGTGCTGCTTTGATTTAAACTACTGTATTTTCAAGTCTTTACCTTTTTGTTTCAAACCAGGTTTTAACAGTTTCCTTAGCTTTCTTCTTTACCCTAACTGCTGTCACTCGTTCCTTTTCTTTAAAAATCTCTACCTTTGAGACCTTAAAATGTGTTAAAAGACGTGCCAACTACATGCTTACTTGTGGAGGGATTTGTGAGCCTCTTATTTGCCTTTGTATGGTTCATTTATGTGTAGTCCTATTTGTTATGTATGTCGCCTAGCATTTTGTCCTTTAAACCTAAGGGTTCAGCCTAGTCCTTACCTTGTAGGAATAGTGCCCCTAAATACCCTCTAAGACTTAAAGGACGGGACGGGTAATAGAACACAATAAGCATTCGTGACCTATCCACACATTTAAATAACCTTTACGGGGCGGGAATGGTAGAATATGGAGATGATCACTGATGCGCTAATATCACGTGCGACCCCTCTTTGAGGAGTGATTGTTGGGTATTGCATTGAAGTGATCCATATTAATCGTCAACCTAGGACCCCTCTTCCTTTGTTTGCCTTCTTTTAAATTGTTTAAACTTTTCAAATTTCTGCTCTCTCTTTCTACTTACTTTCACAAGTTTCAATTTAATTGCAATGTTATATGCAAGTCCTTATTTGAGCCTTGATTGTTTACTTGTAAAGTCACAACTGTAACATGGCTGAGAACCACACTTGTGGATCCTGAGGGGTGCCTAACACCTTCCCCTCGAGATAATTTCTAGCCCTTACCCGAACTCTGGTTTTCAAATTCAAAACCCTTAGTGTACTAATGAACTTAATCATTAGGTGGCGACTCTTCAATTCCAAAAACCCAATTCCCAAACGGTAATAGAGTTGTTTTCCCAAATGTCATAAACCCGATTTTGAGAGAAAAAAGGGGTGTCGACAAGCCTCAATCTCAACGCATCCTTGGATACGTTTGTTTGCTTGCTCCCCCAGCATGTATCTATGAACCATTTCAAGTGCTTGTAAGCATTTTGGTCGAAGGCGCCCGTAAAATACCCTCTTTGCTCGAGCAAGGTCAACATGACATTTGTGATTTGAAAATTCCCCGCCCGGATTCGGGGAAGAACTATGACGCTCGCATATCCTTGATTTGGGAGGACTCTTGGAGCCATTCTTGGTGGTGGCGGAGGAGGGTCTGGAATATTATTGATTTCATTTGCATTGGCCTGACGACCTATACGTGGAACTTGAGGTAAATGAACCTCTTCTTGCTCAAGATCATCTACCTCCTCTCCCGCATTCACGTTGTCAAGAGGGTCGTTCGCATTGAGAGCCATTTGTACCTGAGTAATCGACACAAACAAAATTAGTAAATAAGAAGTAAAGAAGAGCAACACACAAACACTAATTAGATAGCCAAAAGCCATAAGCTCCCCGGCAACAGTGCCAAAAAGTGATTGCTTCCAACTACCAGCTATTAAATAGTAGGAGAAGAGGGTCACAATAGCTTTTATCCGATATGAAGGTCGGGATCGAATCCTCAGAGAGATAGAAGGGAATTCGGGTATCTATTTAGGATAGAGTTGCGTGCGTGCTCTTAGATGAACTTCTTTTCATTTTAGGTTTTTAATTATAACTACTATTATCAACTACTAATTTGAAACTAAATTAAGCTACTAGATGTTGATACCTAATTTTTTCACACATATTTTTATACTCAAAATATTCTCAAAATAGCATGTACATGCATATATAAGGATGCTCAAGAGTTTTGGTATTTTTCCTTTATTTCCAAAGATTTTAAAATCAATTTATTGTCTATTTTAATACTACAAAAACTCAATAATTATTCCCAACTTAGCACTTTTGGTGAATAATTTATTTCATTCTTATATTTACACTAAGATATAATTAAGGTAATTTTTGCATATTTTTATACATTTGTTTAGTATTTTTTAAGCTAAATTGTATATAATTGCAATTATAGCCTATTTTACAATTAATAACATTTTATAATTATAAAATCACTTTTAATATTTTAGATTAATATTTATTCTTTGTTAATTAATCCAGTACCTTTAATTTGTTTTTAAATCATTTTTTATTATTTTATAAAATAATAAAATGGGAAAATTGGCTATTTAACTTGCAGCCCTTTATTATTTCAATTCTAGCCAATTTGCCTAAACCCCCTATCAGATTTTAAATGGCCTAATATCCCAATTAAACTACCCAGCCCAATCCCTAATGTAACCCGGTCCAACCCTATTTTAATCTGAGTCGTTGATCAAATGAGATCAACGGCCCATATTTATTTGCCTTAATTAAATCTAAATTACCCCCCCCCCCAGACCCCTCATTTCCACGAGATGGTCTCTCTCTCTCTCTCTCTGTCTCGTCTCTTCATCTCCCTTCTCTCTACAACCTTCTGGTTCATTATTCTCCGATGGTCTCCACCGTCTCTCCGGCCACCTCCAATCTCACCCTTTTCGACCACCAGCCGCCATGAAACCCTAGCTCACCGAGTCCCTCTATTTTTGAGACCCCAGAAACCTCCACCATGCGAATCAGTCCCTAAAAGCTCCGCTTGGTTTGTTTCCGGCCACCTCCCTTCAACCCCAAGGCTCCAATGGGCCTCTCATCATCCTGCTCAACATCTCTAAGACCTTTGAGGTTTATGGACCATGGTGATTTAGACATAGGGCTCCTGGTTCTGCTACTTATGGGTTCTCCGGTGTGATTTCAGGCGAAATCACATCCTATATGCCACGATCTGTGAAGTGTCAACAGGTTCTCTCAACTTCTATTAGGGTTTCCCCTTTTTGAAACCCTAACTCTCTCCTGAATCTCTCAAAACAGTGTTATTTTCATGCTATTTTCATGTTTTACTCTATGTTCTGCTTATTCTCGAGCTTCTTCTGAAAGATTCTCTACTTTGAACCATTTTTACTCTCTTTGAAAATTTAGGGTTGCTTGGATTTCTTTTACACATGTTTTGACCAATTTTCTTTATGATTAAAACCTTTTCTTTGTTTATTTTGACCGATTTTATGCTCTTACTGTTTTTAGCTTGACTCTGCTAAAAACCCTAATTTCTAAAAAAAATGTTTCTTCGTTTGATTATGTGTGTTAGCATGATTTTCCTTACTCTGATTCTATGTGTTAGCATGTTTCCTTGCTTCGATTATGTGTGTTAGCCTAATTTTCTTTGCCTTGTCTCTATGTGTTAGCATGTTTCTTCGTTTGATTGTGTGTGTTAGCCTGATTTTCCTTGCTTTGGTACTGTCTGCTAGCCTATTTACTTGATTCTTGTTAATGTTTCGTGGTCACCATGCTTCGAATATGCCCTGCTGAATCTTAACCTATTTTCACTATCTCTGAATGGTTGTGTTTGTTCATCTCTTGTTCCCTTCTGTCTATATGGTTAGTTTTGTTTGCTACTCTTGTTCATTCACCTCTATTTATATGTTGAGAATGCAGAATCATGACTTCGCATGATTGATTCTGATTTTCCTTGATTGTTGGTAATTGAAAAACTTTTTTTAAGCCCTAGAATTCTATTCGCCTGTTTTAAATTAACTGATCTTTGTTACCTTATTTGCTATGGTACTTTGTCCTAATTAACCTTTCCTTAATTGGATTTTTCCTGAATTTGGACCTAACTGACTACTATATGCAATACTGAACCTTGACTCCTTCCTTATTTAATCCTACACTGATTTTTCTACTTGCCTTATATGGTGCTGAATCTTTTCGTTTGATTTTGATTCCCTTAATTAATGGAGTACTTCCTTGATTCTCTAATTGATTGATTCCGAGTTCTTAAATTAACATACTTCTGTGATTGTTTGCCTTATTTTACCACCTACTTTCAACTATAAATACCCTAAGTCTTTCACACGAAACAAGGGGAAGTCTTCTGAACACACACACATCACTGAATACTCTTAATTCTGCATTCTCATTCTCTTGCTTCTGCTCTACTGCTGTTCTCTGCTCTTGCTTATATTAGCCGGCTGAAAGCCAAGGCTAATATTGTGTTACTACTTTGTCTTTGCATCATGCTCTTGCTTTTTTTACTGGTATGTCCTAATTAATTTTCAAGTCTCCAACCAATGTGTTTACTTTGGTTTCAGTTCATTATCTTTCTGATTTTCTTCTACTTATGCTTCTCCTGCTCAATGTGCAATTGATTCTTTTGCTTAAGTACTTTGCCATGTCTTCTGATTTACATGCCTGTAGCCTATTGCTATATATTAGCAGGCCTAGACTTTACTACTTCTCAGTTCCCCATGATCCTTGTATGCAATCATTTACTGTTGAACTATTGTTTTTGCTGTTTTTTTTTTAAAACAAACCCCCTTATTTTTGAAAACTCTTCTCCCTGCACTTCACACTACTCTTAGAGAATAGGTCCTGCCTCCTTCGTGTGCGCATTGCTTTGAGTACCTCTGAGTACTCGCTGAACTTTGATACATAAGGCTGGTATTCCACACTGCATCTGTCTTGCATTCTTCTAAATGTCTAGGTATTGGCATTGGCCAGGGACCCAATAGGACCCTAGGGAGCTTTGCCGCACCTAGACCATGGCAAAGGCTGTGAAACTTTAAGGGGTTGAGGTTGGAAATATTGGGCCTGATTGAAGGCTCCCTATAGAATAGCTTCTTATTTTTTTCTCGTAATTCACATACTATTGGCTTGTAATAATTTGTAAACGAACGATTGGGGCCGAATAGTGAATATGGGGGAGGGCTATGCATGCTTTGTATAAATAATGGGTAGAAAACATGCCTATAGGATTTTATCTACTTATCTGCACAATAGATAACTTGTATAGGTCATGCATCTCATTCATTAGAGATCCTGTTTTAGGTTCTTTACTTTCAGCCTATCATTATGCTCATCTTGTAACCACGATCAGTTAATAACCAGCAAATAATTAACAACAAGCCAAATAATTTGTCATTACTGCATTGCCATGTTAGAAACCATGTTTTAGGTACTTCTATGTGCATTAGATATCCTGCCCTTAGGACTTCTCACTCGTTCGAGTTGCAGTAGTTAATTCACGTTTGTCTAATAACTTTGTTAAAATATAGCTAAGTGGTTTGAAACGTTTTCTGCAAATACCTTGTCACGCGTACCTTTATAAATCAGAATCAAAATATGCTTCTCTGTCCTTCAAAATAATCAGACAATGTATAAAGACGCTTAGGCAAACTTTAGGCCCGATAATAACTGATCAATTGTGTTTCTATTAGTTTAAGACTAACCAACATCTTTTAATTTCAACTCTGCCATTCATATTCTTATTTTGATTCTGTGAAGTTCACTCAGCTTTTCTAAAAAAAAGGAACTCCGCTGAAAACGATTTTGAAATGATGCACCTATTTAGTTTTACTGAGCTTCTGATTTTTATGTCCTCAGATCACTGGGTTGCCCATCTATGCCCAGAATCGTGCTATTACTGTTACTACATTTTTAAAACCAAGTTTTAACTGATGTGAAAGTTCCTATCTTTGAGACCTTAATTGTGTTTAAGTCATACTATTTATGTGTTTTGTTTGAGGAGTTATACATGAGCCTTTATATGTTTACATGCTTCCCCCCAACATGCAGTATTTGTTTTCTTTTGTATGTCGCCTTAGATTTTTATCCTTTGAAACCAATCAGCCTAATATCCCACCTTTTAGCACTAGTAGTCCTAAGTGCCTCCGGCACTAATAGAATGGGACGGGTAATAGCATACAATAAGTAGAATGAGATCATTCCGCATTTAATACCTTAACGGGGCGGGAAAGGGTAGGTATGGATATGATGACCACGCGATAACACCACGTGTATAAACGGTTACCGGGTGTTGTGTGGGGTGATCCATATGATGTATAAACTTAGGACCCATTCCCTTATTCGCTCATTTTATTTCAGAATTTCAACTACTTTTTCGCAAACTTCAGCTTTTTAAAACTGCTTTTAACTTGCAACAACTATATGAAAATTTCCTCTTTTACTCATCTATTCAGAACTTCAAAATTGCTTCTTCTATTAAAATTCAGTTCCTTTAACTTCTTTAATCTCTTGCAACCATTATGTGAAACAACCCCCTTATATTTGTAATTCCTGTTTGCCTACTTGCCGTTTGTATTTAAAGTCACAATATAACATGGCCGGGAACCACACTGGTGGATCTTGAGGGGTGCCTAACACCTTCCCCTCGAGATAATTTCTAGCCCTTACCCGAACTCTGGTTTTCCAACTCAAAAAACCCTTAGAGTCCTAATGCACTTAATCATTAGGTGGTTACTCTTCAAACTCCAAAACCCAATTCCCAAAAGGGAAAAGAGTTGTCCTCCCAAATATTGTAAACTCGATTTCGCCTTAGAAAAAGGGGACGTCGCCAGCATGGCGACTCTGCTGGAGATTTCGTTAAGGCTTTTACCACTTCATGTTATTTGTGACTTTATTGCTTCTTTATTGCTTTTACTTAATGTCTATATTCGAAATTGACTTGGCTTTTTGTTCATTTTTTTATTTAATGCTTTCATTTACTGATTCCCTTCAATACTGTTATAATTACGAGTAATTATTGTAATCATTACTTTATGAACGTGAAAATACATGACAACTTGCTTCATTCTTGTAATTGCATCTTCAACATCATATTCCACTCGTGCCAAACAAATACCATAGCAACGCTTATAATGAGTTGTTTCGCCCTTCCGATATTGTCACCTCCTAAATTTGGCAAAGGCATATTTGCAGTAAAACCAGTCGACCAACGGTGCAGTCGACGGTTCCGTGCCTTTTCCTCTAGAGTTGTCCGCTCAAGGGTATCGGTCTAATACCCCATAGAAACCTTATTTTGTTTAACTGTGCATGCATCACTATCAAATTTAGTCGAGTCAGTTATGTTGTCCACATAATTACTCTTTAAGATAGCCTTGTCCAAAGTCCACTGGGTTTCCTTGGAACCCAAACGGACAACACCATATTCTGTGCATTTATTTGGAGAACTAAATGCTACTTATGCTAATTATTGGTTTAAATAGTCGAGTTCGGTGGGGTAAGGGTCTAACACTTTGTTTTGCATAAAATGAGGCACGAAGTCCCCAGATTCGGCATGGTAACCAACATTCACCCAAGGTTGCTAAGCTGGTGGGAAGACCTTCACTCCAGTGACCAGACTCTCGTCCGCAAATACTTGGAAAATTTACCTTCTCTTTTGGAAATCCAGCCTGACAACTAGATCATAGAGGCTGCAACTTTATTTTGGGATAGTGATAGATTAGTATTTTTCTTTGGGGATCTTGAAATGACACCTCTGCTCGAGGAAATAGGAGGGTTAGCAGGTATCCCTTGGGAGACTCCGGGTTTGCTTATGCCAGAAAATCGCAAGGGTAGGGGTTTCCTCAAGATGATGGGACTGAAGAAAAACCCAGACTTGACTTGTTTGAAGGACTCTTACATTCCTTTCGACTATCTGTAAGAGAGGTACAGACATAGCAAGTCCTACCGTACCTACCCAGATGAATTCGCTCTCACCTCATTGGGGCATATCCACATAAGGGTCTTCGTCTTTATGTCTACTTTTTTGGGATGATAGTGTTTCCTATGAAGAAGGCTAGGATCTATACTAGACTAGCCATGGTCACCAAGACACTAATGGAAGGGATTGGCGGGCAACCTTTTAGCATAGTACCTATGATTGTTGCTGAGGTATACCGAGCCCTGGAAAACTGTCAACGAGGGGCCAGTCACTTTGAGGGTTGCAACTTACCACTCAAACTCTGGCTTATAGAACATCTCCGAAGAGGTCAATACCGTTAAGAGCTTCCACGAAGGCCGTAGAATGATCATATAGCCATCCACCATCCCAAGAGAATGATCTATATGCCTAACATATTTGCTCAACCAGGAGACGTTAAAGGGTGGGTAGAGTTGTTTGAAAATCTGAAAGAAGACAAAGTGCAGTGGATGTTCGAATGGTTCCCTACCGGAGAGTTCATCATCCGCCCTCGGTATGCTCTATTCCTTATACTCATTGGTCTGAGAGGAACTTATCCCTATGTCCCTCTCCGAGTCATAAGGCAGGCAGGGAGGAAGCAGGTCATACCAAAGGTCGACAAGAAGAGTCACTTCAAGGTCGATTTCCAAGACGACGATAGCCCATACAAATGTCAAGCTCAACACATGTGGAATTGCAAAATCATCCTAGAAAAGGATTCCATAGAACCTGATAGATACCATGCCGATTACACCCCATACTATCTAAGCTGGTTAGAAGAAAATCATTGTGGGTTGGGACAGCCCGGGTCTGTTCGAGGTCATAGGGTCATCGACGAGAGGGCTGAAATATAGGTTAAGTACAACCAATTGCACAAGGGGATCAGAGAGTGCGAAAATGAAGATCAGGAAATTCAAGAAGCGCATCAAAAATTGATCGACGAATGGAAAGATATGGCTGTCAGCGCCAACAAGGGACTAGGGTATTTGGAACGAGGTTTGGTAGAGTTGGAAAGGAGATTCATCCAGAGGATCAAAAATTGCCAGAACGCTGAGGGAAATGAAGGAGGACACTTGGATAGAGCCTATTTGTTTCTGGGACTGCGTGAGCTGGTGAAGCTGTTCGATGGAGCTAAAGATGCCGAATTTGGGGAAGGTCCTTCTGGGACCAAGTATTTAGGAGTCTTTTCCTTTGCTTTAAATATGTAATAAGGCCAATGGACATTAGTGACATTTTACTTTCTGCAATTTTAGTGTCATTTTGGTATTCGTCTTATTTTTATCAATAAAATAAGGCATTTAGCATTATAAGTTCTCCAAATCAACTTGTCGCTAGGCCTACTTCAGGCACAACGAGGCACCCAAATTAGGACACGATTCATATTCTTACGCTATGTGTTTAAATATTGCAACATTTTTCCTCATAACCTTACTAACTTGTTACCATTTTGTTTTTACTTTTGTTTTATTCCCCTCCCCAAAAGGATAGTTCGTGTACTCTGGCATCATCATCCTACTCCACAAGATCTAAGGGCCCTCCACCTCCTCCTCCTCCTCCGAGTCCTATCAGAAACAAATATAAAACAAAAATGGAAAACTTGAGCAACATCAGGAAGGAGAACTCGGGTGAACGGGTAGAGGTTACTCAGGGTATTCAAGTGTCCAAGGAAAGTGCCGCCCATCTTGAACAGAAATTATTGAAATTTCAGGAGGAACTGGACCAAGTTCGGAACTTGCCAAACTTATCATTTTTCCTCACCACCTCGAATGTCAATGCTCCAAATCCTACACCTCCACAAAATATTCCAAAATCACAAAACAACCCGCTCCTCATCACCACTGCAACACATGTCACACTTCAAGTGACACCCCATTGCTCATCCCTAAACCACTAAACTCCAAAAATGACCATTCCTACCCTCATCACAACAATCCCATCTGTGTGGAAACCATACCACAATACACTCAACCTATTTCAAGCACGCCAGAGTCTGATGACAAAGACTCTCTCATCAAGAACCTCGCAGCAGAACTCAAGAAACTGACTACCTGAGTGCAGGGTGTTGAAGGAAACAAAGGTATTGAGGGGCTAAATTATGAGGACCTTTGCATTCAGCCAGACGTCAAACTTCCCGAGGGGTACAAACCTTCCAAGTTCGAGATGTTTGATGTCTCAAGGGATCCCAGAGTCCATTTGAGGGCATACTGTGATAAGCTGGTCGGTGTCGGAAGAGATGAAAAGATTCGCATGAAGCTCTTCATGAAAAGTTTGAAAGGTGATGCTCTATCTTGGTATATTAGCCAAGACCCCAAGAAGTGGGCAGGCTGGGTAGGTTTGGCGTCCGATTTCATGGACAGGTTCTGATTCAATACAGAGAATGCGCCAGATGTATTCTACATCCAGAATTTAAAGAAGAAACCTACAAAGACATTTCGCGAGTATGCTACTCGTTGGAGATCAGAGGCTGCTAAGGTTAGGCCAGCCTTAGAAGAAGAACAGATGAACAAGTTTTTTGTCCGAGCTCAGGACCCACAGTATTATGAGAGGTTGATGTTGATTGAAGGCCAGAAATTCTCCGACATCATAAAACTAGGGGAAAGGATCGAGGAAGGCATTAAAAGTGGTATGGTCACTAATTTTGAGGCATTGTAGGCTACCAACAAGGCTCTACAGTCGGGTGGCACGTCCAAGAAAAAGGATGTGAGTGCCGTGACGGTTGCATAGAGAATGAAATCCCCAGTAAAATACCAAGCTTACCCAGTATATCCTCTCACATATCAACCTACCCCTAATTACCAAGCACCTCCTCCCTCTTAACAAATTCCACCACCTACTTACCAATCATCTCCACCCCCTACATATCAACCTACCTCATCAAGATATTCCCAACCCGCACCCATCTACCAAGCCTATAATGCTCAGCCCTCTCACTATCAATCACCTCCCACCCACCAAAACTTCCCCAGACCGCGCCCTAACTTCGACCGTAGACCTCCCAAGTAATAAACCGCCATCGCCGAACCAATAGACCAGCTAAACGAAAGGCTCAAAGATGCTGGTTACGTCACCCCAATCCCTGCCATAACTCCAGAAATCCTTCCCAATGGGTCAACCCGAACAAAGCCTGTGCATACCATTCCGGCATGAAAGGGTATACCATTGATGAGTGTCGATCTCTGAAGGGTAAAATCCAAGCTTTAATTGAAAACAAGATCATCGTGGAAAAGGAGCCTGCTCCTAATGTTCGTAACAACCCCATTCCTGACCATAAGGATGGAGGTGTGCACATGATCGAGGTAGAAGATGATTGGGACCCCAAAGGGTCGATTGGATTAATTCCCGAAGGTGACGAGCCCAAGAAACCAACAGTCACACTAAATCCAATTGTAGTCCAGATCCAGCCCTCTGGGGATGCTAAAGTAAATGTGTCTATACCACTCGAGCTTGAAACACCGTCGTTTACAAAGACCACAAAGCCAATTGAGGTTTAGTCTGGGTCTCCAAAGGCACCTGTACCATTTGAAGTTGATGTGTTACCTCCCAAAACAAGGGTGCCCATTCCTGTAGCAATGTCAGCCATTGTTGACATGTGACAGCCATAACACCGTTCCATACAAAGGTCGTTCCTTCGGATTACACCGCCGAGGCGAGAAGGAAGGGGAAAACTAGGTCTGGAGAAGCAATTGCAGCACAGGGTATGACCAGAAATAGCAGGATTTATACTCCGGAGCATTTAGTTGAATCAAGTAAGCAGGCCTCTGGACAGCCTATTGAAACTGGACCCGATGATCTCTGAAGGAAGATACAAGGAAAAGAGTACTCAGCCGTTGATCAACTAAATAAAACACCGGTCCAGATTTCCATCTTAGCTCTGCTACAAAGTTCTGACGCACATAAGAACGCCTTATTGAAAGTGTTGAGCGAGGCATATGTACCCAGCAACATAACTGGAGGAGAAATGGTGAACATGGTAGGGCAGATATTGGAGAGTCATAAGATCACTTTCCACAAAGATGAGTTGCCCCCGGAAGGGCTAAACCACAACAAAGCATTGCACATCACTGTGCAATGTGAAGACTATTTCATCACCAGGACTTTGATTGATGGAGGGTCCAGCCTCAACATTTGTCCATTGGTGACTCTCAGAACATTGGCGAAGAGCCTGCATAAGATCAAGGATGGGGCCATCAATATCAAAGCTTTCGATGGTTCCCAAAGGTCCACTATTGGGGAAATCAGTTTGTGTCTGTAGATGGGACCGACAATTCGATATTTATTTTCAAGTGATAGACATCCCAAAATCTTACAACTCACTATTGGGACAACCTTGGATCCACGCCGCTGGAGCTGTAGCATCAACCCTGCACCAAGTAGTGAAGTTCGAGTGGAATCACCAAGAGGTGATTATTCATGGCGACGGTAGTAATCCCATATACAGTCGTCAGACCATCCCAACAATCGGAGGAAGAAGGAAGATAGGCGGAGAAACTTACCATCATATCGAGCGAGTCAACGTCGTGGACAAGAATAAGTGGTAGGATAGCAAGATCGAAAGCATACTGAACTGGAGCGGATATGAACTTGGCAAGGGGCTCGGTAAGAACCTTTAGGGAATCACTAAACCTATCAAACTGGAGAAACACGGCACCACCTTTAGGTTGGGGTACGGATATACTTGGGAAGAATTCAAGGACTGGTCACCACCATGGTGCGGCCCTTATTATCCACTGGAGCACCCTATAACTCGTCTGGAGCAGACTTTCCAGCCAGCAGACATCATATATGGGTTAGAAGAAGAGGAAACATTGGCGACAATGAAGAATCTGTTCTTGAAAGACGACAATATGGACTGTCATGTCATTTTTGAGGAGGAATGGGAGGAAGGCCCTTCCATACAAGCTGTGAGCCGAAGAGCACGCCTAAACAATTGGTCCATCAGAACCACCAAGGCCCGGAAAGCTTCAGGGTAGCAAGGCTGAACAAAGCACTATGCATTATCTTTTAGTTTTTTGCTACTTGATTTCCTTTCCGTATTTTCTTTAAATTTCGAAAAGAGCTCCGATATTCAAAATAATTATGGAATTTATCAAAGTATTTCAGTTTCTTATAAATCTCGCTCTTATTATCTTCTCTATCATTTACTTTATTTACACAGCATTACTATTATTTATCTTGATGAACCGACGGATGTGACATGCGATGAGATAACGCAACAAACGAATATAGACTCAGAAGAAGATGATATACCAGAAGAGGTCGTTAAAGAGGTTGAGGACTTTGAGAATAGGCCCAAGTCTAACTTGGACGAAACTGAGGTTGTCAACTTGGGGGATACAGAGAATGTCAAGGAAACGCGCATCAGTGTTCACCTATCACCGTCAGAAAAGGAAGAGTACACGAAATTCTTAAAAGAATATGAGGACATATTTGTCCGGTCATATGATGATATGATCGGTCTCAGTACATCTATTATAGCTCACAAGCTGCCAACAGATCCGACATGCCCGTCGGTAAAATAGAAGCTCAGAAAGTTCAAGCCAGACATGAGTTTGAAAATCAAAGAAGAAGTTACCAAACAAGTCAAAGCCAAGGTCCTCAGGGTAGTAGAGTATCCAACATGGTTAGCCAACATTGTGCCAGTGTCGAAGAAGGACGGGAAGGTCAGAGTCTGTGTCGACTACCGGGGCCTCAACCGGGCCAGTCTGAAAGATGACTTCCCCTTGCCGAACATACACATCCTGATTGAGAACTGCGCTAAGCACGAGTTGCAGTCATTTGTCGATTGTTTTGCTGGGTATCATCAGATATGGATGGACGATAAAGACGTGGATAAAACGGCTTTCATTATGCCGTGGGGGATGTATTGTTACAAGATGATGCTATTTAGATTAAAAAATGTTGGGGCCACCTACATGAACTACTATTTTCCATGACATGATACACAAAGAGTTCGAGGTGTATGTAGACGATGTCATCATCAAATCCAAAAAAGCCATTGACCACATGGAAGATCTGAGGAAGTTCTTCAATAGATTGAGAAGGTACAACTTGAAACTGAATCCCGCCAAATGTGCATTCGGGGTTCCTACCGAAAAACTGCTTGGGTTCATCGTAAGTCGACGAGGAATAAAACTGGATCCGTCAAAGGTTAAGGCCATTCAAGAATTGCCACCGCCAAGGAATAAGAAAGAGATTATGAGTTTCTTGGGGAGACTCAACTACATCAGCCGGTTCATAGCTCAGTCCACTATCATTTGTGAGCCAATCTTTAAGATTTTGAAGAAGGACGCCACCACCAAATGGACTGATGATTGTCAGAAAGCCTTCGACAGAATCAAGGAATACCTATCAACGCTGCCAATTCTGTTCCGCCCGAACCGGGTAGACCATTATTGCTCTAACTCGCAGTACTGGATGGGGCATTCGGTTATGTTTTGGGACAACATGATGAAACAGGGAGAAAGGAGCAAGCCATCTACTATCTCAGCAAGAAGTTCCACTACAAAAAAATGCTCAATTTGCGAAGGTTTTATTTATATATTGCGGCGGTCAAATACCTCCGCAATATACTTTTACGGTGGTTTCCAAAACCCCCGCAATATTTTTCGCCGCAACCAATTTACGGGGGTTTTTTGGTAGGCCGCTGTTATCATATAGCGGGGGGTATTTGACGGCGATATAACCTCCGCAATTTAATAGTTTGGCACTATCACTTATTATAAAATAGCGGAGATCTAAACCCCCGCAATTTCTTTATTTAACCTCCGCAAACTTTATAACACAATTTTTATTATTATAGGTTAAAGAGCGGCAGTTATAACCTCCGCTATTCATTGAAATTTTTTTCTTCCACAATATTACTCCATAACTATTCCAATTTAAATTATATTTAATGAAGCATCAACAAATTATATAAATTTCTTGCTGGAATCAAGTAACATCAATATATTAATAAACCACAAAATACATTAAAGTAAATGATCATTAGTCTCAAAATTTTGTTTTAAATACAACTACTCCAACCATTAATCACAACATCAATTATAGTTAGTCTTAAAACTAACATTAAACATAACATCTAGTCCAACCATTATAGACAAAAGATCTACTATGACCATTCAATCAAGTACGATACTTAATTATCTAATTAATTTGCAAGCAACTTCAATGGTTATTGTTAGAATTACTTTCACCGGTTGATCTTCTTATATCCGTGGGTGCAATGGATCCGCTAGCCGCATCACTTGGCTATAAAACAATCAAAAGAAAATATAATTAACAAAAAGTACCTCAACAATATCCTAACTAATAATACTTGGACTGATTAATCATACTTTATAAAATTAAATAAGAAAGTTATGAACTATTTTTACCGTTGAACGAGGAGGAGAAACAAATATCCCTGCAAATTCTTCAGGTATCTTCCCTTCTTTCATTATCATATACGCCTTAAAAGCATTCATCATTTCTCTGTAGTTCTCTTGGCTTTGATTGTGGGGATTCAGCATTTGATTGCACTTCTCTTGGCATTGGGAAGAACACGAATCATTATTATAACTTAAAGCATTCAAAGCACTATTAAGAGGTCTTGTTTGTCTAAAAGCTCTGCTAGGAACAACTCCTAATCCTAAGCACCTTACACTTCCAGAGTGCTCTTTCCCAACATCTTACCAACAGCATCATTTGGCAAAATTTCAGACTCATCCATGGTGCTTTGGTTCAATTCTAGTGCAATTTTTTCCTAAATACATTATACACCAAAAGTCAGTGCCCTTACTTCAATCATTGATTGACAAGTTAAAATTAGTGTAATTTCACCAATAAATTATCCACATTCTCTCTAGTTCATAGTGGCTGGCAGTTAATTTTTTTTGACAGAATAAAACTTAACTCCTTAAAAATATATTCATTGTGAAAAGAACTGAGAAGGCAACGTGTATGATATGGAATATGGATAGATATGCCTTGAACTCCAACCTATTTTCAACTGAAAAACATGAAATATATATGATAATAATTAACTTGTAGAACCTACCTTTTCTTCACATAAACAGTAATAAGGACAATAAAATTTTGAGCCAACTTTTAGAGATCCTTTAACTCAATGCTTTCAGTTCTGTTACAAAGATATGCCTTTTGATTAAATCAGAGAAAGAGTTTTATAAAAGTATAGAAAAAAATTAAAAAGAGAAAGGACAGAGAAGAAGTCAATAATAACAAGCTTGGGTGAACAGGTTAATATGCATAAATCTCTTACACAAACTCTCTATTAAATATCTGAGAAGCTACCTTCCATAGGGGAATGGATTATGATGTCTCACTCTCACATATGGAAGAGCTTGGGGGAACAAGTATATTTTTTGTATATATCACCTAGATTTTTCATAACTTTAGAAATCTTAGCAACTTGACCTCATTAGTTTGAGTTTAACTGTGAAGTCAATTGTTGTTTCATTAACCCAAACTCCATTATTAGGGCATTGAGAAACTTAAGAGAAAGGAAAAATAGATAGAGATGAAGGAAACATTCTAGAAAAAAGAAGAAGAGAGAAATGTAACATAAAACCAAAACTAAGACCCGATCAATCATATGAACTTGGTCAGGTCTTTTCACCGTCTATTTTTCCTCAAAAATGTGAAACTGTGCAATTATAGCAAATGAACACCAGTTAGCTCATTTTATAGCTTTAAGAATATGATTAAGTTTTAGCCCCAAACTTATGAAAGATAGTGGCATTACTAACCCTAAGTATGCCATTTTCATAGACTTCTTGTGCCATTGATTCACATTCTCACTGAAGCTAAACTGGCAAATTCAATTATATGATACAGAAAATTTTGGGGTGTCTTACACATATCTCTTTTGCCGCCTCATTAGCACATGATCCATCTTCATTCCTATGTGTAGCGAGATAAAGCTGTCCTAGTCCAGCCTTTTGTCCAGTCTCAGCCATCTATAAATGAAAAGGTCAACCGAAACTTGGATTTGAACTGCTATGGTCACATAAGAGCACTAATGAACCTTGTCTAATGCTCTGTACTTGGTGTGACATGCTCACTATAATGAGTACAGAAAAATGCACCACCAATATACCTGTGAGAAGTGTGTTTAATTTTCACTCCAGAAGATTTCCTCCTAAGAACAAATCCCAAACTTCCAACCGTAATACCAAGAAAGCAAAAATTTAACAATAAATGTATAGATTAAACCACAAAGGATCTGTCAAATATTTTCTTAAATGGTTGCGGTTGATATTGATATTTATAAGCTCAAGCAAAAATAGGCAAGTTTGAAGAAGTGAATTCGAATTTCGAATCTGAAAGTTAAATTTAAGTCAAGTCGGTGTTGTTGGAAAAGTTTAAAAACATTAGCGGGGATGAAGGGATGAAGATTGGTTAAACTGAAGCCATATAATTACACATATAATTGAAGGATTGAAATAAATACCGGTATTTTTTCTTTAAAACGGTAATCAACATAAGAAATCCATTGATCCGGTGGAATCCCCAGTGGAACACTATCCATTATCTCAGCTCTGCTCTTAAGTGGATCATAGACCTACAGTCCAATATTGCGTAGACATACATCCAATAATCTTTCTAGATGGTGGGTGTTGTGACGCAGCCCGGGCTGATGGAACCTGCTGTGTTGTGGTCTGATCTGACTGAATCAGATTTGCTGCAACATGACTTGCAGGTGTTGATCGTGCTGTAATGAAGTCAGCTGCAGTGGATCATCAAAATGCGAAGGTGTTGATTCAGTTGTTAGTGAAGGTTGTGCTACACCTTGTGATGTAGGTGCTGACTGAATTGAGTTCTGAAAGTTCTCATAATGCTTGGGCTTCGGCATACCTGCAAGAAATAAAAGAAAAGCATTGGCTAAAATGAGGAATGCCATTCCATCACCAGAAATGGATTGATTTGTCAAAATTCTAATACCGAAAATGGTGGAAAAGGAGGCAGGCCACATAGGTAAGGACTGAGTGAACAAGACTCTTCCAACTTTGTTGGAATTGTTATGTGGCTGCTCAGGTGTGAGGTTAAGAGTTTCATTAGCAGCAGTGATAGACAAGCAGTGGCTGATCAGGTGTAAGGTTAAGAGTTCTATGGCTGATCAGGTGTGAGGAGATCCCCAGCAAGTTAAGTTTCTGTCATTGCTGCAACTTCCAAGATGAAATGAAGAAAAAGAAAAATTGTAGGATTCAACAAAGAGAAAATCAGAACTTCAGTGATTAAGAAAGACTAGAAGCTTTAACATGGTTTCAAGATCTGTGTATACTCATAATTTAGAAGGAAGTCCAGCACTCCTCCCCCCCCCCTCCCCACACTAATGTTGTATGGTGGGCCGGACTGGGACCAGGACCGGACCGGGCCC
>MU753868.1:6216-41533 GCA_026770625.1 Nicotiana glauca
GTTGATCCGAGGGAAGGTGTTAGGCACCCCCGAATCCCGTGGTTCTAGCACGGTCGCTTAAACTATTGTAAATGGCAAAAATATGTGATTTAATACATGTTATAACCTATGTGCTTTTAATCAATTTCAAACCGCTTTATTCCGTTAAATTTGTATATTTAAATTTCAAAATAAAACCGACCCAGTTGCAATGTAGACTCAAGCATCCTAACGGATTTGTGAATCAGGCTTGGGCCTGGGTCGTTTATTTCGACCCGAGATCCTATAATACTTGACGTGGGCCGTTGCGCCCAGTGGCGCTGCAAAACATGTAAAATAATTTCCGATGAAGTGTTTTCATATTATGCTACCAAAAGACTATCGGGCGATTTGATTATATGTAAACCTCATTCGTTCTAGTCATTTTATACAAACGTGTGTCGTTCAAATAGATTTAAAGTGTGGCCATGGTTGCCTTATGTTTCCGGATTAGCGCTAGCTCGAATCAGATTAACCCTCTACGCCGCATACATAAACATGATATGGGAGCATTTTGATTTACTACTTAGATTACTCTTTCTAGTCGATTATCATGGAACGGGCGGGTAGAGGAACAAATAGAACATTATCATGAAACATGTCTTAACTAATGTATTTGTGTAGATTAAATTATTCATAATAGTCGACTATCAACAACTAAATACAAGTCGAGTTTTGGAATTAATTCCTTACTTTAAATGTATTCGAGCTTGTACTTCTAAGGCTAATAGTGAAGAAAAATGAGTGCACTCCCAATACTTTAAGATTGACAGTACAATTTCTATTAGAACAAAACAGTCCCAATTTAATCTACTAACTACAGGATCATTTATATGGTGGTCTCACAGCAGGACTTCACATATGATTTCATTTCATTGCCAGTAGAAGAATAGACAGTCCCAGAAATGTGTACCTGGTATTTGAGTAAACAAAGATGAAGAATGGAAAGATCAGTAGTGCAGTAGCACAAACAGCAACAACAACTACAACAGCAACACAGATTCCAGCAACAACTAAAGCCACTAATGAAACAGTAGTAGGCAGCCTAAGTAGCATATTGAAATCCCAGGAATAGCTCGACCCAACAGAGAGCTTAACAAAACCAAACAGCAATTCCAAAATCAGACAGCAAACGAAACTAAACTCAAGTAACTCAACAGAAACCTTCAAAGCCTTGAACACTCAAGTATGTAAATAGAAACAAAGAAAGCTCAACTATTTTTGATCTAGAAGGCAATATAACAGTGTTATAGGGACATGATTGATAACTCAAAACACTATTGTTCTGATCTTTTTAGAAAGAAGAAAGGCTAATAGGAGTTCAATTCAACCTATGAACTGAAAGAACAGGCTTTTTAAAACAAAACAAAGGCAATGGAATACTATTTTGATTTTCTCTCCCTGTTTACTATTCCAGAATCTCTATTCCAGAATGTATATCAGAATATCTGTGTGTTTTTTAGAATGTATATCTTTTTTTTCCATCTCCTCTATTCTGAAAACTTTCCCCCCTTTTATAACCTACAGACCCCTTCTTAACAGCCTGTTTTTAATGTTTTAAAAAACTGACCAGCCATGTTATTCCCTCTGTTTTTCCCACTTGAGTTTGTCTAGGTATGTAACTCCTAATTTTAAATTTCCTGGAGTTCAGACAATAGTGAGTATCCTGCTGTATAGCAGGTTCCACTATCTCCAGGGTGTATCTACACTATGGGTTGCCCTAATGGTTCAAACATGCTCAGGGTGGCAGCCCACTAAGCTTTGGAGTTTCTGTCTAAATCCAATACAACTATAACCAATTCAGATTCCTAAGTTCAATCATATACAATACAGATTCTAATTCAAACAGTGGCTCGGATGAAACCAATCAGTATTAACATTAGTGCCATATTGTTCTAAGCAACGAACCCATATAACTAATCGACAATATTCATTTAATTGATTACAACACGTATAATCGATAAGAAATAATCGCCAAACAAGTCAGTGATTCACAGTACTTAGGCCAAAGACAGGAAAAACACGAAACTAAATATTCGACGACGCTAATCGAAGCGAATACGTATCCTATAACAAACATAGTCAAACAATCAAACAGAAGTAACAATTTGACCAAATAAAGGGTCTTGAGGAGGAGGACAAAAAAATTTAGCAAGAAATCAAAAGGATAAAAATAACAACACAACTAAACTAACAAACAAATAAATAAGGATAGAAGAAAAAGAGAAGAAATACCTCAAGAGTGAAAAATCAGAAACACACGGACTTGGACCATTTTGGACTCAAAACGTTTGAGGCTAAATAGACTTTAATCGAGTGTTCTCAAGTGAGAACACTTCGACTAAAGCCCATTGAACCATCAAAATCTTCAAAACCGACTCAGAAACTTTTCTAGGGTTCTTGGGGCTCAGGTTGGGGTTCAAGGGGTTTGGGCTTGATTCGAACCAATCCAGTGTTAGTTTGGTTACGAGGGAGGTCAGGGGAGTGTTAGGTATCAATTTGGGATGGTTTGGCATTGGTTAAGTTTTGGCTCGAATCTTCGATTGAAGATTCGAGAAGTTGGAGGTTAATTCGAGGCAAGGGGCTTGTGGATTTAGGTTCAGGGTGTGATGGGGGTGCAGTGGTGTTAGTTTGGTGGTCACCGACATCATTGCCACCGGGTTTACGGTGAAGGGGAAGGGTGGCGGCTGGCTAGGGTTCTTGGGGTTATGTTTGGTTAGTCTCTGAGATGAGAGAGACGATAGTGAGAGAGGGGTCGTTTGAGAAATGAGGCGGGGCAAAAGGGTTTTGGGATTTTTGGGTATATTGAAATGGCTCAAATAATCCGAGCCGTTGGATCAAACGATCTGAACGGCTTGGATTAAATGATGGGGAAAGAGACGGGATCGTTTAGTGCAAAACGGGGTCATTTGGTTTACTGAGGGGATGGGTTATGTGGTAAACGGATCGGGTCGTTTAAATGGGTAGGGTAGATGGGATCTCAACCGTTGGATTGAGAGGGATGGTCGGCTGAGATCTCAGGCGACGAAACGACGTAGTTTCATCATCATACTACATCGTTTCGCCCAACTCTGAGGCTAATCACATTGGACCGGGCATAGGGGTGTTTTGGGCCTGGATTTGGTTAAGTTTTGGATGGCCCAGTCCAGTTTTCTCTTTATTTTCCCATTCTCTTCTCTTTTCTTTTATTTCCTTCTTAAATTGTTTTTCCTAAATTAAAACCTAAAAACCTAGATTAAGTTACAAAACAATTAACACACATGGTTAAATACCAATTAAAAACAAAAATCACACAACTAGGCCTTTAAATGTTAAAATGCAATATATATATATATATTTTATTTTTACAAACAACCTTAATTACTCCTAATAAATCGTGAATGCAAGAATGCAACATATTTTTGTATTTTATATTATTTTAACAAATAAACACGCAAAGACAAAAAATGCAAAAATAATAATATAAAAATTACACAAAATTCACAGAAAATCACATACAACACAAAACTATTTTATTTTGAATTTTTGGGAGTAATTCTCATATAGGGTAGAAATCACGTGCTCACAATAAGGATGATGCCTCCGAACCATGGAGCCTTTGAATAATGATGTGCAAAAGATAAAAGTAGGGTCCTCAGGCCACGGTATGGTGCTCTCGGGCTATGAAAATGGAGCCTCCGAACAATGATGCCTTTGAATAACATGGCGATCTTTCAGCATAGGAAATGCAGAACTTGGCGATATTTCAGCCCATGCAAGACTTAAATAAAGTTGGCGATATTTCAGCCAATGTTAAGATTTAAATAAAGTTGGCGATATTTCAGCCGATGGCAGGACTCAAATAAAAGGTAGCGGTATTTCAGCCATGCAAGAGATAAAGTGACAATATTTCAGCCATGCATGATTTGTAGATGGAGACAATGCTTAGTCTCGGAAGGTAGAAAGGTAGCCTTATGCGATGCGAGAAAATGCATATGGTGACAGTGCTTAGTGTCGGAAGGCAAAAAGGTAGCCTTATACAATACAACAGAAATGCAGATGGAGACAATGCTTAGTCTCGGAAGGCAGAAAGGTAGCCTTTTACAATGCAGCAAAAATGCAGATGGAGACATTACATAGTCTCGGAAGGCAGAAAGATAGCCTTATGCAATGTGAGGAAATGAAAATGGGTAAAATGCTTAGTCTCGGAAGGCAGAAAGGTACAATGCAAGAAAATGCAGATGGAGACAATGCTTAGTCTCGAAAGGTAGAAAGGTAGCCTTATGCAATGTGAGAAAAAGCAGGTGGAGACAATGCTTAGTCGCCTTATGCAATGCAGCATAAATGTAGTTCGAGACAATGCTTAGTCTCGGAAGCCAGAAAGGTAGCCTTATGCAATGCAACAGATAAATGTTAATATTAACGAAAGCTCTTAGCTGATAGATGATAGCTGATAGTTGATTGCGTCGTTGTGGCTGCTGGGGATGTCATGTGCGGATAGCACTTATAAGTAAGTGATGATTCTGAGAGTTGTATTCCTGAAAAAGTATGGGTATGTAATCGTATCTGGTGATTTCATGTCTTGGGGTACCTACATTTGTGAGCACGTGATTTTTGTCCTGTATGAATTACTCCCATAAATTCAAAACAAAATAATTTCGTTCAGTGTTTGCAATTTTGTGGACTTTTCGTGGCATTTTTCTGTTAATTGTTTGCATCTTTGTGTGTGCATTTTTATTAGTAAAAAATAAAAAAATGTGTTACATGTGCATGTAGGAGCTAATTTTGCATTTTAAGAATTAGTTAGTAACTGTTTTTTTTTTTAAAAAAGGAAAATCAAAATAGTTTAATTTGCACTTTTGGAGTTAATGTTTGATTTTAGTAGTTATACTTTTCATTTGATTAGTTGTGATAATCATCATTTAGGTTTAATTATTGTTTTTAGGATAATTAGGTTTTAGGATTTAGTTTAGATTTTAATTTAGGAAGAAATTTTCGAAATTAAAAGAAATTAGGAAATTGAAAAAAAAAGAAAAGAAAACAAAGGGAAAATTAGAAGTGTTAAGCTTGGAATTTAGTTTTTGGGCAAAATCTGGTTCAGTTCTTTCAAAACCAAACCCAGGCCCAATCTTTCCCCACTACTCGTTCAAAATCCAACCAAAACTACACCCAACCCGGTCCGTCCTCAGTGGAATCAAACGACCCCATTTTGGATGAGATTCAATCTGGGCCATCGAGGATCTTTTGATCCAACGGCCCTGAAGTAGGGTGTCAATAATATATATACGTCCAAACCTTAGCCCATCCCCCAAGCCCCATCTCTCACCATCTCCCAGTAAAGCCTAGAGACCCTCTCTCATCTTTGCCATCCACCGCCATAAACCGCTGGCCGAAAATCGTCTCTGCCAACGACGATCGTCCAATCCTAACCAAAATCATACCACCGTTTCTCCTCCCTCTTATTATACCCATGCTACCATCTATCTCCCTCAAATCCTATCAGAAGCTGTCAAATATTCAAAACCCTAGGGCGCCGCCATGGGTTCCTCCACCGTGTACAGTGGCCGCCTTCAAACAACCTGAAAACTTGACCACTGTTACACCTCCATTCCAAATCCACCCTTGTCTCATCTCCCAGATTGTTCATTCCCTCCGAATCACGGATCACAAGTAGCATTGAAGTCCTTCTCATCTTTTTTCCTTTGAGCTCTGATCAGTCAAGTTCCCGCTTGGTTTGCATGCGTGGTTTAACCAGTTTCGAGTAAAGGCTAGGTAGAGGAACGGTCAATTGTTTGCAAGGGGAAAGTTGGGTTTCCGATAGGTTTCAAGCTCATGATCTGGTAAGTCTCTCCTCCGCTCTGGTAAGTTTGTTTTAAAAAATTTTTAGTGCTTGAAACCTAACTCACCTGAGGTTGAAAATGGCTTAGGTTTATCCTTGTGCTTTTAGTAGTTGGGGTTTAAAAGGTTCCTGGGTTATTTTCGAGTTGAATTTGGTTCATTCAATCTTGGTTTGGGTGTTTACTTGTGTTACTTGCCTGAAATTATTTCTTGGGTTACTTGATACCATTTCCTGGGTTTGGATTTAGCTTGAAACTGCTGCTGCCTTCTGTTTGTTGTTGCTGATTCTTCCTTCTTCTTACTTTTCCCTTACTTTCCAGGTACATACTTTGAACCTCAATGTGAAATCAAGTTCGAAGATAGAATGAAGCTATTTCTGTGTTTCAACATTGGCTTTTTTTTATTAAAAAAAATGATTCTGTCCTCCTGCTTGTTTATTTTAGACTAGTAAAGTAATGATTTCTCTCTTAGAATAGTTAAAAATCAAGTTGTAGTTAAGCATGGACTTTGAGTCTATGACTTGTCTATATCTTGTGGTTTGGTTTTAGTATCAGTAGTGTATACTAATTTTGTAGCCATGTTAGCTGAATATAGAAGTAATTTATGGAATCCTCGAGTTTTTCTATTGATTATGTGTAAACTGGACATTTAGTAGTTGGTTTGGGCCATGATAATGAGTTTTGTTGAAACATGAAAGTTATTAGGAGTTTGACTTACAATAATATGGATTCTTTTAATTCTTTCAAGTTGTACTATCATGCTTAAAGGGTTAATTTAAATCTTGAATCCAGGTTTAATATACTTCATTTGTATGATTATCAAATCTGTTGGCTAATAGATGTCCAAATTGGTTCTTGGTTAATTCATAATTCATGCCCCAATGATTGAGTTTTCATACCCGAGTTTCTTCCTCGCATTCATATTAGCTAAGAGATTTACAACTTTAAAATCAATGGTCAATGCATCTATTTTAGATTGAACGTGATTGGTTGAATTTGTTTCCTGATGTTTCTCACGTCTATTTAGATGTTTCTCACGTCTAATTTGGACGTCTCTTTCTGATCTGGGCCTGCTCCAAGCCTAAGTGTTACAGCCCTTTTGAGTCAATTCATTTCGTTAAATTATGGGCTGTTAGGGACTTGAGCTTGAGTCCCAATTTCTAGCTTGCCTCCGATTTGGGCTAGCGCTGAGGCCCAAATTCTAGATAGCTCGCATTCAAGGCTGAAATAATTTCCCATTCCATGGGTTGATTTTGAGCCCAAAATGTTGGAGCCTCTGATTCACTATTGAATCTGATTAGACTTTGGGCTTGCAGACTTGAATTAAGGGGTTTTCAGTGATGGAAGTCCTCTCATTTGAATTTGGACTTGATCTTGAGGCACATATTCTCTTGAAAGCCTTGGTAGTAATTAATTTATAATGTTAATTAATTAAGTCTTGTTTAGAGACAATTCTTAGTAGATAATAATAGTTCATATTTAGGATGTCCTTTCAAAAATAAATTGAGGTGCGCCAAGCCAAACAAATTTCACAAATTGCGTGGCCCTCTTAAATTATACCTCTTAAAATCCTTAGAATACGGGATGTGCCATTTAGCGAATTTTCATGCCCCTCCACAAAGTTAACAATTCGTTAGTTGCTTTAGGCGCGTTTTTTAATAATTTTACCTTCCTAAATTCGGGTGCGCATTTATGTGACCCAAATCCAAATCTCAACGATGCTAAAATATGTCAAAATCACGGGTGGATTTATGTGATGTGGTTCGAGACGTATTTTAATAACGTTGGAATTTTCTTTAAAAATGAATAAAAGCGGTTATAGTTTAAAATTTGCACATAGGTTCACAATTGTTTAAAATCAGATAATTGAGCCATTTATAACAGTTGAGCAACGGTGCTAGAACCACGAAACTCGGAAATGCCTAACACCTTCTCCCGGATTAAGAGAATTCCTTACTCGGATTTTTGGTTCGCGGACTGTTAAACATAGTCAATCCCTTTCGCAATTCGGGATTTCAAACCGGTGACTTGGGACACCATAAATCTCCCAAGTGGTGACTCTGATTTTTCTTAATAAATGAATCCCATTTCGATTGTCCTTTAATTAGAAAAACTCCCTTTATTATACCTTTTGCGGGGTGTAGTAGAAAAAAGGAGGTGTGACAGCTCTGGCAACTCTACTAGGGACTAGAACCCAGAACTTCGGTTCAGGATTTGAGAATTCGAGCTTGGAATAATTTTTGTATTTGGCTTTGTTTATTATCTGATTTTATTACATGTTTGGGACTAATGTGCAAAATGTTGCTTTTTACCGTTTTGATATTATGTGAATTGTATATATAAAACTGGTACGAAATCCCTCTCTTCTCACCTTTGGGGATGTGCTCGCCGGTCGAGACTCCCTATTCTGTTAGTGTCATACCTTAAAGTAAGAAAGAGGTCGGACAAGTTACTAAGCCGGATGGCCTTTTGGTTCCCGGTACATAGCTCACTCCTCGACTCAAGTTGTCCGCTCGAGTACACAGTCTAGAACATATACCCATGTTTTGAACCTAGAATAACTCAGCCTCACACTGGATCGCTAGTAGGTACGCTTGTTTGCATCATGTGCATTTGACTTAGGGGACTCAACACAGGGGTTGAGTCCGTCTAGGACAGGTTTACCTAGAATAATGGACCATCCTGATGCATCCTACTTGTGCATTTATCTATTTTGGATTTGCATGCTGACTGGCTTTTAAATAAAAGGAGAGAGTTTGGGAAAGAAAATAGCGGTGTGAGGGTTGGGAGAGGTAATCACCTATTTTGTAAGAAAACCCAATATCTAAATAGTATTGAAACTTTGCCGGATTTTTGAAAAAAAAATAATAAAAAAAGAAGATTTTGTTTTCAAAATATTTGGTTTTGTTTTATATTCCCGAACTACGCCAGTTTGATTCTCACCGGATATGGGATACGTAGGCAACCCCCATCGGGTCCAACTTCCCTTTCTGCAAAAATAGCCCAAAATAGCAAAATTTTTGAGTTGTGTCATGAATAAGCCAGGTGATGCCATTATTGTTTAAAAATAAGCCGTATGTCCCTGAAAGGGCGCTGGAAGGCTAGGCACATCCTTAAAATCTTCTTCCTTGAAGTGCTAAAAGGCCGTACTGCAAAACCTGTTTTTTGTTTCAAAATGAAAATTTTGAAAAAATGGTGTCACTTCCATTTTAGGTCAAAAATAAGTTATTAAATCACCTTAATAAATGTGCAGGATTAGCACAATCCAAAATGAACCTTTCTCAATCATAAAAAAAATCTCTTTGGAGTTGCGGCTTTGGTGGAATGATCTAGGTGGAGAAGGGCAAGACGAGGTCAAGAAATATTTGGGGCATTGGTCACATGCTGGGACCTGGCACACAATGTGTTCCACTTTTCAGATTTTGAACTCACCCCGACCTTAGAAGAAATAGCCGGGTGCATTGGGAATGTTGTGCTTCCTTTAAGACACAAGTACTTGGTTGCCCCGAGAACCGTAGCTGTGCGCAGATTCTTAGACTCGCGGAAGATAAGCAAAGGGGTCCACAACCAAGATTTGACAGCTAGCTTTTGTACTCCACCATTTTTATACCAAAGATATGGCCACATAGGGGGTTTCAATAATCCGGAAAACAAAATATGCATCAAAGGGAACTGCAACAAATGGGAAGAACATAGACGTTTTGCTTTTTTGGTGGCTTTCTTGGGGCTCCTGGTGTTCTCGAGGAAAGATGGGAATATCGACATAAAATAGCGGGGTTCGTCAGCACTTTACTCACCCAGGCCAAGAGCACACTCGTGCCTATGATAGAAGCTGAGATCTTTTGTGCTCTCACAGCTTGCAGAGCCGGGGGAGACTTCTTTAAGGGGTGCAATCTGTTGTTGCGAATGTGGATGACCGAACACCTATGCCACCGTCCCTAGTTAATGAGCTATGGGTCAATAGAGAAAACTTGTATAGAGGAATTTATACATGGATTGAAGGGATCGGCTTGCCTGAAGGGGTCACAGGATAGATATCCTACTTTCGGTCCCTCACTGCCAGCTAAATAGAGTGGATGCTTGGATGGTTGCCTATAGACGAGATCATATACATGCAAGCAACTGGGCCTTACTTCCTTTTGATGGGTCTTAGGAGAATTCAGCCTTATGCCCCGTATTGGGTTTTGAGACAGCTCGGGAGGTGCCAAATAGTGCCAAAAGACGATGATCTTAGTGTCCAAGCAGTTGAGATTGGTCCTGATGGCCAGTTCCCTGAAGCAACAGTCCGCCAGATCTGGAGTGAGTGTGAATACTTGGCGGCAAATACCTGTGTACGAGATCGATCTAAAGGAGAAGTTTTACCTGGGTATCATGCTTGGTATAGAAGGGAAATTACATTTAGGAGGCCTGCCAAAAGACCCCACCTCAAGGATTTTGTCGAATAATCACAGGAACAATGGGCCTGGTTAGCTAAGGATAATAAATACAGGGACAAAATAGGATAGTTGGAAAAGCGGGTCCAAGACCTTCAGTTTGAAAATAGCTTGCAAGCTACAATCGATAAGGGTGAAATGAATAAATTAGCCAAGGAAAATGAAGCCTTACGAGCCCAAATTCAAAAGATGAAGATAGCAACCAAAGAACTTGCCAGAAGCGCCAAAGATGAAAAGCTCATAGATAATTTGAGGCAGAAAGTGAATGACTCTAATTTTCATATGAGCAAAGCAGAAAGTGAAATAGCCAGGGCTCGAAAGCAATTGGCTAAAAATGCGAAGGAGCAAGCATGTCTAGTTATGCAATTGAAAGAAAAGTACGATGATGAAGTTACGAGATTACAGAAAAGGGTCATCACCGTAGAAAACAAAATGATCAAACAGGCGAAAAAATTCAAAGTTGAAAGGGAACATTGTTCCACAACATTGGCACAATTAGAAATGGATTTGCAACAACTTCAGAAGCAAAATCAGGTAGCCGAGCAGACCTTGGAGGCCAGGGCCCAACAGATTGGGCGTTTGTTGCAAGAAAAAGGGGTCATCAGAGAGAGAATTAGAATCATCGCCGACTACATTGTTGTGAAGTGTCGAGCCTATGAAAACATGACCCGCACTACCTTTTTCGCAACGGTGATGACATTTATTATACAAGTATTGAGCGACTTGGATAGACTTCAAAGGGATCTTTCATGTAGGCCAGCAGCGAAACCGAATGATGTCTCGCGGGCACCAGGAACTTTAATGTATTTATGATTCTCATTTGAGTCTGTATTTCTTTTCCACTAGCTGGAGTTTGTATTTCTTTTTCCACTAGAGTCTATCAGTTGTTGGAGTCTGTTTTTTCTTTCTGCTAGAGTCTGTCAGTTGATTTTGGAGTCTGTATTTCTTCTTTTCGTCAGAGTCTGTTAGTTGTTTTAATCGGTCAGTTTTGAGTCTTTGTAATCAAGTATTTTCTATTTACGAAAATTGAAAATACCAAAACATTTTGCTTCTCTTTTACATTTATTTTGCAAGAACTACCCTTGGTCCTATTCATGCGGGGCCATGATACGTAGGCAATCTCCATAGGATTCACCGTAATCATATGAAAAAAAACAAAAAGGGAAAGAAAAGGAGAGGAAAAACAACATGAGAAAGGAGAAGAAAAGAAGGAAATTGAGAAAAAGAAACAAAAAGAGAAAAGAAAAGAGAGGAAAAACAACATGATATGAAAAGAAAAGAGGGAAAAATAAGAAAATTAAGAGAAAGAAACAATATGAGAGGAAATGAGAGAGAAAAACAAAGAAAAGCAAATACAAGGAAAAGAGATGAAAGAGTAAGAGAATTTGCAAATGAAAAGCCGGGATGATGCAAGCAGCTGAGCAAATGCATAATAGAAACGATTAACTGTTTAGGTGCATTCATTCCCCAAATGTGCGGCTACCAATCTATGAAAACTCTAACCGCTAACGAAATTGTTGTTGATGTTGTGTTCAGGAAGGTGGTTAGTTGCTCTGGCATTCTGGCTACCCATTCCTACAATACCCGATCAAAAGGTAGGTTGAACATGACTAACCAAGAATTGGAGGTGAGTATTGTTGACCCATCAAAAGAAGTGGAAGAAGTTGATGTTAATAAGGTGAAGGAAGAGATGTATAAGCCGAAGCAACAAATGACTGAGATGTATCAAGCCTGGGTAAAGGGGCATCCAACACCGATTTATCCCGCCAACCCTGCTTATATCCCACTGTTGGCTCAACCTCAAGATACTCCCACTGTGAATTCATCCCTGGCCTTTCCTACCTACCAACAATGCTATAGCACCACCTCCCAAACACCACCAGCCCCACCACCTAAATCGGTCACATACCTTCCCCCACCAACCACTCCTATATTTGTGGCACTCCACCTGCTACATTGCACCAATATTCTAGTGATCCTCTATTCCAGACTCAAGACAACCATTATTATCCCCCGGAACCAACCTTCAAAGCACCGGAGCCATGTCCTTACCATCCTCACTTTGACCTCTCAGCAAAAATTGAGAAGCCTCCTAAGAATCCTGAACAGGAAGAGATGGCTAGGAAAGTCAAGAGCTTGGAGCAATCTTTCAGGAATATGCAGGGGCTAGGTGGGCAAGTAAGCATGGCCTATAAAGACCTGTGTCTATTCCCGGATGTCTAGTTACCAGCAGGGTTCAAGTTGCCCAAGTTTTATTTATATGACGGGCATGGCGATCCCTTGGCACATCTAAGAGGTTTTTGTAGCAAGATGAGAGGAGCCGGTAGGAGAGACGAATTATTGATGTAGTACTTCAGTCAAAGTTTAAGTGGCTCGGCTTTGGAATGGTACACCCGACAAGATCATGGTCGGTGGTAGACTTGAGACGATTTGGCTTAAGCATTTGCATGTCATTTTCAGTATAATCTTGAAATTGTCCTTGACCATTTCTCACTGACGAAAATTGAGAAAAAGCCCGGGGAAAGCTTCAGAGAATACGATTTCCGCTGGAGGGATCAAGCGGCGCGGGTTGACCCGCCGATGAAAGAAAGTGGAATGGTTGATTACTTCTTGCAGGCTTTGGAGCCCACCTATTTTGGTCACTTGGGGTCAGTAGTGGGGAAATCATTTAACGAAGTGGTAAAAATGGGAAGCATGGTGGAGGAAGGACTTAGATCCAACAAAATCATGAGCTATTCACCAATCAAGGCAACCACCCAGGCTATTCAAAGTGGCACTGGGTGTATTGGGAAAGAAGAAGAAAGAGGATATTACAGTAGTTGAGTCAAGAGCTTGGCCCAATGCCCCGTCACCGTACTATAATCATCCTTGACCTCACCCCCAAACTTACCCCCACACTCTATATAGCCCACCCCAACACTACTACCCATCTCCAGATCCCCACTTCTCTGTCCATCATGCCCAAACATACCCCCAACCTCCTGCCCATGCACCATGGCGTGCGCTCTCCTCACAAAATACCTATCAAGCTCCCCAAAACGCTTACCCACCTCAAAAAGCCTACAGAAATCCCCAAGGAGTAGGTTTCCGGCCTAACCAAACCTTCAAGCATGAGAGGACACAGAAGTAGAAAACTTTCAAACCTTTGGGAGAATCATATACCAGTCTATTCCACAGGCTGAGACAGTTGGGAATATTGAGTCTGATTGAGCTAAGTTGCCAAATTCCCTTCCAAGAAATCTTGATCATTCGTTGAGTTGTGAGTATTGTTCAAGGGATTTGGGACATGACACAGAGAAGTGCTAGACATTGAAAATAGCTCTCCAGGAGCTCATTGATACCCGCTGAATTGAGGTACAAACCTAGAGATGCCTAATATCAATCAGAATCTGTTGCCAGCCCATCACGAGACCTATATGATTGAGCTAGTGCAAAAGGGCAGGAGAGCATAAGAAGCCTTCACAGACTGTAATGATGATCAGGTCTAGTGAGGACAGGCCAAATAGGAAGCCAACTAGTGGGAAGACATCGATCATGGTGAAAGAGACAGGTAGTAAACCAGTTATGGTGGTTCAGGAGGAGTCTTTGAGCATTGTTGCAGTGAAACAAGAACAAGCCAAAGTGGTGGTGCCAGGGGCAGCTACCAAGCCCGTTATAATCGTGGAATGTGCTCACATAGAGCCTGTTATCATCAAGCCAGTGAATCAGCTGCCAATAATCAGTGGCAAGGCCGTTGTGTGGAATTACGGCCGAGTGATAGTGATGTACAAAGGGAAAGAAGTTAAAGAAGAAGTTTGTGAAACCCACAGTCTGACTCACTCAGGGAGATGCCTTTCCCCTGAAGAGTTGAGAAAAGCCAAAACCGCCAAAGATAATCCAGCGTCATTGAAAAAAGTTGTAACTGAGGAAGAAGCGGAAGAATTCTTGAGGAAAATGAAGCTGCAAGATTATTCCATTGTAGAAAAGTTGAGAAAGACCCCAGCGCAGATCTCATTGCTCTCATAATTGATCCATTCCGATGAGCACCGTCGGGCGCAGATGAAAATTTTGAATGAGGCTCATGTTCCTGATAAGATATCGGTAAATCACTTGGAGAAAATAGCAAACAAAATATTCGAGGTGAATAGAGTTACCTTCTATGAAGATAAGTTGCCCATTGATGGTACTAAGCATAATAGGGCCCTTTATTTGACGGTGAAGTGCGAAGATTCTGTAGTTACCCGAGTTCTGATCGACAATGTGTCTAGTGCAAACATCTTCCCTCTCTCCACACTGAACAAGATGAAAGTGGACGATGATAGAATTCGCAAAAATAGCATTTGTGTTTGAGGGTTCGACGGTGGGAGCAAAGATTTAGTGGGTGATATAGTACTAGAATTGACAATAGGGCTTGTTGAATTCACTATGGAATTCCAAGTGTTGGATGTGGCGGTTTCGTACAATGTTTTGCTAGGGCGACCCTGGATTCATGAAGCCAAGACAATGCCATCCACCTTCCACGAGATAGTTAAATTTGAATGGGACAAAAAGGAAATTGTGGTGCACGGTGAGGATAATTTGTATGCCTTGGGTGATGCAATTGTGCCTTTCATCGAATCAATCAATGTAAGTACTCCCCTTTAATTGGGGAGTCCTAGTTCAAATGGCTACCATAGTTGCAAATAAGGAAAGAGAACAAATTGAAAGACTAATTTCAATCATACAGAGAGTAGTAAAGAATAAGGCATGTGATTAGGACCCGGTACAGAACATATGAATTAAGGAAGGTGAGAATCAATTAGCGACATGCTTGCATATAAAATAAGGCAGAGTATCATTCTGAAAATTAGTAAGAGATCCCCAGGTATCGAAGGGAATCAATTATCAGTTAAGGCAGATGTCAACTAGTATGGAAATATACAAAATCAGTAATGAGTGTTAAGGCAAGGATCACAGTTAAAGGAAAATACATAAAATCAGTAAAGAGCTATAAGGCAAGTATCATGGTTAAAGAAAAATACACAAAATAAATAAAGTATTAGTCACAATCATTCAAGGATTCAAAATGGCAAAATAATACTGATTAAAGAGAATCAACACACATTAGGCGAAAATCAGAAACCCTAGTATATGACACTAGGGGTCATATGAGTCAGGGAGGAAAGAAGAAACCAAAGACAAACAGCATAGGGTAAAGATCAGTGAAACATAAGCGCATATGCAAGCACACAGGCAAAACAACGGCCTTCAGGGTTTTAGGTCTAAAAATTAGGGTTTCACACAAATACTAGTACGAATCAACAGAGTAGACGTGATACATGCAAAGGAGATGAAGAGCCATAAACCCTAATGGGAAAAAAAAGTACAATCACTAGAATTTCAAGCTATTCGTGATAATCAAGCACATGTACAGACCCAATCGCAAGGAAAAGATTTCAACAAAGGTAAATATGAGGGAAAATCATGAGATAGTGTTAACAATCGATAAAGAAAACAATTTTGAGAAAGTGTTTTGGGAACCCTATTTAAAAGTGAAGATCTGTTTAGAAAAAAAAAATAGAAAATCTTAAAAGGAAACATCATAATAACTCGTAATATGCATAGATCTACTGTAAATATAAAAGAGATGGAGGTTTCAAACATTAGGGTTTCAAAGAAAACCTAAGAGAAGATAAGAAGAACCTCAAACGTTACTGGCTCGAGCCTCAAAGGTCACAGACCTCACTAGAAATCGAACATCAGAGGCCGGAAGCAAACAGGAACACCATGGGTGTGAGTAGACGGGTCCTCGCCCTTCAAGGGCCTTAGGGATGACATTATTGGAATAAGCAAACCATAAGAGGTAGAGGGGTGAGGAATCCATGGTCTCTAATGGAGAAAGTCGCCGGAGAAGATGAAGGGACTCGTCGGAGAAGGGAAGAGACAGAAGTCTCTAGAAGAGACCACAGAGAGAGAGAGAGAGAGAGAGAGAGAGAGAGAGAGAGAGAGAGAGAGAGGAGAGAGATGAGAGACGATCTTGAAGACTGAGTGGTCAAGGGTGTAGTTAGATTTAATTAAGGAAAATAGATTTGGGCTGTTGATCTTATTTGATAAACGGCTCAGATTAAATCGGGGTTGGGCCGAGTTATATTAGGGATTGGGCTGGGGTGAGTTTAATTGGGTATTGGGTCAATTAAATCTGATTGGGGTGTGGTTAAATTGGCTAAAATTAAATTAATAAAGGGCTGTTTGTTAAATAGCCAATTTTCCTCTTTTATTATTTTATAAAATAGTAAAAAAGGTTTAAAATAGATTAAAGGTACCGAACTAATTAATATCGTATAAATATTAATCTAAAAATACGAAAATAACTTTATAATTGTAAAATATTGTTAATCGTAAAATAGGCTATAATTACAATTATATTCAATTTAGCTTAGAAATATCAAACAAATGTGTAAAAATATGAAAAAATTACCTCAATTATATCTTGGTGTAAATATGAGAATAAAATAAGTTAATCACAAAGGAAAACTTTTTGGGAACAATTACTGGTTTCGTACTGCTAAAAATAGATAATAATTGATTTTAAAATCTTTAAAAATAAGATAAAAATACTAAAACTCTTGGGCATGTTTATATATGCATGTACATGCTATTTCGAGAATATTTGGAGTATATAAAAAATACATGGGAAAAAATTGGGTATCAACAAATTTTTCATGGAGATTTTCATACCAAGAAAGAGGGTAAGTGATTTATACCTATTTGTGATTATATTTCAAGAATCTACGTGGATTTCTACTCCTAAGATATGAGATTTTGAAAGGAAACATGGGGATTTTATCTATACTTTAAGAGAGCATATTTTGGGGTTCAGTCATTGATTTGAACTCAGATTTAGAGACTAATTATATATTTTGATTCGGCAGGTGAAGGATAATCAAATTTTTTATCGGTTTAAAATTACGGATACACAGGTCCAAGTTGAGTTTTGTTGACATTTTGGCAATTCTTCAAAGATCAAGATCAAACTTGTTTGTCAAGACCCAAAATCCTACTTAGAAGTTGTGAGGGAACCTAGTCTCCATGCAAGGTAAGCCGGTCACTTAGAATTATTTTGAACAATAAAAGCACGAAATAACAAAAATAGAGCTTACATAAATGCGAAAAAAGAGTAATACAGGCCTAATCGACAATAGTCAACATAACTTCCCAGAACTAGGACGTATAGAGTTACAAGGTCTAACTGATGATAGGAGAATATCTCAAAATACAATACTTTCTGAAATACATAAACAATAGAAATAAAAAAAAGGGTGACTCCAAGGCCTGCAGTCAAATCTTGCAGGATACCTTGAAATCTCTAGTGTATGAAATGCCTCATCATCGATCAGTCTAGTATGAATTACTTAGATTTGCACAAAAATATACAGAAGCATAGTATGAGTACAAAATAATCTGTACCCAGTAATATTGAGACTAATATCGGTGGAGTAGTGATGAGGTACAAGTCGTTTCACTACAAAAAAAACTAGAATTAGCTACGAACGTCGTCGATAATCTGTCGCTAAAATACTCGTTGCTAGCAGAATCTTTTGATAATCCGCCACTAATCCGTCGCTAAATGAGATTAGCGACGGATTTTCTGTTTAGCTACAGATTTTGTCTGTCGCTGAACCCTTATTTTTTTAGTAGTGTTTGATACTCACTAGAGAAATAGCCTTTGCAATGAATATATCAAAGAATACTGATAATTGAAATACAACTAAAAACAATAATCACAATCCATTTAGGACATTTAATAACAACTTAGTATAGTAAAACCCATCTTTGATCACGAAATATCAAATAGATGTAAGGAATGTGATGGGATGTCAAAAACAACCATTAGTTCAGGTAAATGCAAAAAATAAGCTTGGAGAAACAATTATGAAATAAGATTTAACAACCCTATCTCAACACAATCACAACAAGAATAGTATACCGCGAAATAGCACATAACATCATAAAATGCCACCCATATTACGCCGCATGTGAATATAAAAATGATATTCCACCCTTATTTTGTCACGCATATATAATCTCTTATTTCACCATGTGGGAAGCTCTAGATAACGCCACCCTTATTTCAGGAACAATAGATAAAATCGTACGGCAAAAATCTCATGCGGACACCCCCAATCAATCCTCTTAACATGCCCATAAGTGCCACGGTACCAAAAACAGAATAATTCCAAGTGCCGAAATATCACAACAATGATACCAAACTTTTATCAAAGTATAAGTTCACAACTTTAAACAACAGTGCACGAGTACATAACAAATAATCATAAAAACAGAGGGGTGTTCAATAAATAAAGCATGACCATGTTTAAGTCAAATAAATAATCATGATCAAATAGTCCTAAATTGATTTCAACATGTTTCATATAAAGTTAATTATCAGATTATGGCATATTAATATCCTACGGTCTATTCCGCTCAAACCACACATAGTACCCGTATACACGCTCGCCACATCATGTACACATCAATTATCTCATCATAAAATCAATTAGGACTAAAAACTAAGATGTATTTTTCCCACACAAGGTCAGATAAAATATTTACCTCAAACAACAATTCACTAATAAGTCTTTCCCACGCGAATCCATCTCCAAACAACTCGAATCTAGAAAAAATAAAAAAATTAAAGCCATAGAAAAAGATTCTGAATAATAAATATTTGATCTTTAACTTAAATAAAAAATTCAACCCCGGCCCCGTACCTTAGAACCCAACAACACTTAAAATATTCGAGCATCTATTCTGATACGAGTCCAACCATACTAAAATCATCCAATTCTGACCTTAAAATCATCAATTTACATTTTCGAAAAGTTTTTACTAATTTCCAATTCAAATCATCAATCAAATATTGAAATTGAGGTGGAGTCATGAAGTATAAATAAATAACAAAAATATTTACCCCTATCCAAATTGTGAAAATTTCCTCCAAAATCACTCTCTCTAACTCAAAATATGATAAAATAACAAAAATTCTCGAAATAAATTATTTAATTAGTCTACCCAGGTGTACACATCGCAATCATGAAAAATCATTCGCGATCGTGAAGACCAAACTCTCCCAGCTGCCAAATCATTATTCACGTTCGCGATTCGTCACGATATACCAGTCGCGAACGCGATGACTAACTTCACAGTCCCTACATGAATGCATTGCTTCAATCTTAAACCTAGAGACTAACACCAGATGCCCTTTCCCACATATCCTTCTACGTGATCGTGGCACCTAGCTCGCAATCGCAAAGGCCAGAGCCTCCCATGCTTTGCGAACGTGGTTGTCACTTTGTGAGCATGAAGAACAAAATGTCTGCCCCAAATATTACCATACACAAATGTGACTCTTTAGTCGGGATCGCGTGAAGAAAACGAGATATCAGTCATCAGCAATCAAAACATGAGGAAATGGCCCGAGCCCATCCAAAACACACCTGAGGCTCCCGGGACCCTGTCCAATTACAGTAACTAGTCCTGACATATAACATGAACCTACTCAAGGCCTCAAATACACCAAACAACATCAAAACTATGAATTGCATCTTAATTCAAGCCTAATAAACTTCAAACTTCTAAAACTCATGCTAAACCATGTCAAATCAACTTAGAATGACCTTAAATTTTGCGTGCAAGTACTAAATAACACGAAGGACATATACCAACTCTCGGAACCACAATCCAAACCCTATATCAACAAAGTCAACCCTCGATCAAAACTATCAATCTTCCAAACTTTTAACTTTCCAACAGTCACCAATTCAAGCCAAAACGACCTAGAAACCTCCAAATCTAACATGTACATACGCCTAAGTCCAATATAACCATACGATGCTAGTGAAGTCATCGAAATACCATTCGGGAGTTGTCTATATAGAAATCAAATTCCGTTCAAGTCGTACAATTTAAGCCTCCAACCAAATGACTAAGTATTCTAAATCAATTCAAAACTCTGTCGAAACCAAACAATCACCTCGTCAAAGTCACGTAACCCAAAATACACATATGTAAAGCATCAAATAGGAAAAACTAGGTTAAATACTCAAAAGAAGCAGCCGGGTCATTAATTTAAGTCTCTTGGATAACCTTCTTAAGAGAATACCCTAAGGATTTGATTTGATTGCTATGTGTTTAAGGTATTGGAGGTGGTGTATATGCGAAGTGGTGAGCACATATGAACGTACTAAGTTTATATCTTGTTTTGGGTAGAATTGAGATACTTTATGCCTTGTGTTTGATTATGTGCTTATCTTGATTCATGATTTATTTGGGTTATATGACTATATTCGCTCTCTTATTCATGTTAGATATCCATGTCTCGGTTTATATTTATTTATGAAGGAATTGGAGCTTATTCTTGATATATTGAATTGCTTGAATCATCCGTAGTCATACAGAAATTCCATGAGCACACACATATATGCATGATTATTATTAAGTCATTCTGCATCTTTTATCTATTGATTCTTGGGAATATGCCTATGTGTTATATTTGGATACTTGATTTGGACTAAAATTATGGCACAAAAGGCAAAGTCGTGCAATTGAAATACAATTATGGAAGAGGAAACGATTAGAGGATATTTGATTATAAGTTAGCTATCAAGTCCTTTTGCGCAGCGTAAGGTGATTATCCATGTTACTTTGGGCTCTGTGACCGTGATCGATATCGGAATTGTTTATCGGGTAGATATAAATTTTGTATCGGGCTTCAATGATACATGAATTATGTATTGTGGTACATAGATCTTGTATCAGTTATGGTAAGAGATACAATTTTGAGCAAGCATAAACATCTTTTACTCATTTAGAAATACTTATTTAAATTCTTACAGTCGTATTTCACCTATATATGCTAGTTGGGAACCTTGAATCCCTAGATTGAAGCATTCCATCTTTAAATTCTATATCTAAGTAGCGTTATGATTATCTTTTGAATTAGAAACGTATGCCTTATATCTTTCAACTGTTTAATATTGTTGATACTTGTTTTAAAGAGGATAATTTGTATTTCAGTTTCAGGTTTTATTATTTATATAGGTGTTGTAAGTATCTTGATGCCTACAGTCGCAACTACTTCATCGAGGTTAGATTTGATACTTACTGGGTATCGACTGCGGTGTGCTCAGTCTATACTTCTACACATCCTTTTGTGCATTCTCAGGTGGTATTAGTGGAGCCTCTTGTTGAGCCTAGGCATTTGCCCAGAGACTTAAGGCAAGGTGCACTTCATGGATTCGTTTCTCAGTTCCTGATTCTCCTTATTATTTATCTCCTGTATATTCTCTTTCCATTAGAGAATATCGATTATGCATTCAGACTTGTACTTATTCAGTAGTTATTTCTGTACTTGTTATAATGACCCGATCCTTCGTTAGAGAGTTATAGCACCATTTACCCCCTCTATGCTTGTTTATATTTTGTTCAACTGTGTTGAGTTATATCGAGTTGGTAGGTTTGGTTTCGGGGTAGTTTTGGAGTAAAATGATCACTTAGTCTCTTAGTTAGAAAGCTAAATTAGAAAAGTCAACCAGAAGTTGACTTATGAGTAAATAAATTCGGATTTGGATTTTTATGATTTGGTTAGCTTCGTTGGGTGATTTTAGAATTAGGAGTATGTCCGAAATGTAATTTGGAGGTCCGTGGTAGAATTAGGTTTGAATTGGCGAAAGTTGGAAGTTAGAAGTTCTTAGGCCTGAATTCGAGATTGATTTGGTATTATTTTTGGTGTTCCAGAGGTTTGATTAAGTTCGGGTAGTGATATATGACTTATTGGATTTATTGATTGAGGCCTCAAGGGCGTCGGTGAGTTTCAGAGAGATTTGGGTTGTGTTGCGCTCATTTTTCTTATATTGTTACGCCGTTTCTTCAAGCATAAATGATATCATATTGAACAAATGAGTTCCAATTTACTTTTTTATTGAAGCATTAGATCCGTATCATAATTACGAACCTGTAGCAAAATGAATCATCAAATTTGGATATCGTATGGGGATTTTATGGTCATTTTACTAAGAATTGAGTTGCCAGATTTTTCAGATTAATTACGAAATTGCCACTAGGAGCGTATTTAAAAATCTGCACTATTTATAAATATTAAAATCTTCATATCTCATTCATTATAAGGTCAAATTGAGTGATTTAAAATTCTAACTTGATTAGAATTTCACAAGGAATCCATTGAAGTCATAAAATACAAGTTTCGAGATGTTTTGGCATAACAAACGAGGCAGAATAACTGGCAGAAAAATATATAAAACTAGGGTTTATTTTTTTGGTCATGTTTTGAGTTGGGGAGCATGGATTTGGGCAATTTTGGAGGAAATTTTCATCATATGGATTGGGGTAAGTGTTCTCTACTCGGTTTTGATTATATTTCATGAATGCATCTTCGTTTTTTGCGATTGGATTGATGCAAAGTGAAATTGAAGGAGTTAGGATTTGAGTTTTGGAGAGTTTTAGGTAGGGATTTGAGAGACCAAACAGAGTCCGATTTTGATAAATTTTACATGGTTAGACTCGGGATAACGAGGGTTTTGATTTTATCATTTTTGATTGATTCTAAGAAATGAGCCCGGGGATCGGATTTTGGCCGATTTTGGATTTTTAGCCTATTTTTGTAGTTTTTATTGTGGAATTCGATTCTTTAGACTATGTGGATAGTAGTATTCTGATTATGGATAGATTGGGAGCTTTTGGAGACCGAGCCGAAAAACGAGGGCATCCCAAAGTAGGATTTTATGCGGTTGGGGTAAGTAACAGTTTTAACTCTAGCTTTAAGGGTATAAACCTAGAGAAATTGATATTATGTGATTGTTTGGTGGTGATACCCATGCTAGGTGATGGGCGTGTGGGTGTGGATCGAGAGGAATTGAGACTTGGTCCGTCCCGTGAGGCTATAAGGCCAAATCGCTATTATCTATGGTTATGTATTTAATTGTTGTTGAACTTGTTTGCCTTCATGTTAGAGATCATAGAAATTATTGTAATTTTACCTCTGTCTCTATTATTTGCTAATATGTTGTGTTACTTGATGTAGGTTGTGTTCCCTTATTTGTTGATGATGGTGAGGCTAATGAGGTACATGATTGAGTGAGGCAGAGGGACTGGTTGTGAGGATATTAATACCAGAGCGCGTGAGTTATCCGTGTAGCAGGTGAGTTGACCGTGCAGGTCTAACTATTGATTCCATAGCGCATGAGTTGTATGTGTAGCATGTGAGTTGACCGTGCGGATCTAGATATTGATATGATGGCACGTGAGTTGTCTGTGCTTAGCGCTTGGGCTTTGGGAGCACCTCCGGAGTCTGTACACACCCCCAGTGAGCGCAGCGTATTGAGCGTATAGAGTGTTGCTTGTTGAGTGTTGAGTGTTGAGTGTGGAGTGCTAAGTGCGAGTGAGTGATGGAGTGACATTGCTGTAAGGTTGCATTTACTTTTGTTGTTGCTGCATTTATCTGTTAAATTTCTTTGTGGCATTTACTGAGTTATGAAATTTACCTATTTATTCCTGTTATTTTTAAAAATTGTAAAAAATAAATAATTGGGCTGTTTTGCTTAGCTCGTCACTACTGCTCAGTTCCTTAGTTATATCGTTTACTAATAAGGTTGTTGTACTCATACTACACCCTGCACTTTATGTGCAAATCCATGTGAGTTGGAGCATGACGATCGTTAACTTCAGGCCGACTTTAATTGGAGATTGTAAGGTAGCTGCCAGCGTTCACAGGACCTTGATACTCCTTTTGTTATTTCTTTTTTTGGACAGTTAGACAGTTTATATATTTTAGTTTATAGTTTTAGACGCTCATAACTTAGTAACACCTCGTTGTTTGGGACTCATTATCATATTTTATATTATTTATATTTAGAGTTGGTTTAGTTTATCAGGAATTAAATTATTGGAAATGTTTTATTAAATTCTTATACTCAAATTAGTAGTTATATTTTTGGAATAAGCTTGACTTGTAACAAAATAGGCGCCATCACAACCAAGGTTGGATTTTGTGTCGTGACAAGTTGGTATCAGAGCGTAGGTTACATAGGTGTCACGGGTCATGAGCGGGTTTAGTAGAGTATTGTGGATAGGTACAGAGACGTGTGTACTTTTCTTCGAGAGGCTGCAGAACCTTTAGGAAAACTTCACATTCTTGAATTCTTATCGTGCGATATTGATTCAGCTTGAAGTGTAGCTCTTTGAATTCCTTCCACGCATTCGTATGCACACACGAGTGCTCGGTATCAGTTTTGCATCGATGGATTATGATTCCCTGGATGAGGTGCGAGATGTAATTTCTGTGTTGATGTTGGGCCAGTTTAGGGGACTTGAGGCTGGGTTTTGTTTGGAGCCGGAGTACAAATATTTTGATTGTGTGAACACGTGCTTATATGTCCGTTGGTGTCCCTATTAGCAGGATTTGTGATTTGATAGCTATGTGGCGAATATGATTTGACTGGGATATTGTGTTCGGATTGGTCGAATGTGATGAGAAAGGTTTACTGGAGAAGTAGCAAGGACAAATGAGTGCTTGATTTGTGACTTGATATAGCTTGTTCAGGCTCTGTCTGATAAGAGATTTATTACGCGCGTTTGGTTGTTTGAGCCAGATGCTATGATTAGAAATCATCATTGTGAGTATTTAAATTATGTGGTATATCATGTGATTTTAGGTATGTTTTAGACTCGTTCGAGGACGAACGTTTGTTTAAGAGGGGGAGGATGTAATGACTCGGTCCTTCGTTCAGTGAGTTATAGCATAATTTCCCCCATCTATGCTTGTTTATGTGTTGTTCAACTGTGTTTAGTTGTATCGAGTTGGTAAGTTTGAGTTCGGGGTAGTATTGGAGTGAAATGATCACTTAATCTCTTAGTTAGAAAGCTAAGTTAGAAAAGTCAACCGATAGTTGACTTAAGAGTAAACAAATTCGGATTTGGATTTTTATGATTCGATTAGATTCGTTGGGTGGTTTTAGAATTAGGAGTGTGTCTGGAATGTAATTTGGAGATCCGTGGTAGAATTAGGCTTGAATTGACGAAAGTTGGAAGTTAGAAGTTCTTAGGCTTGAATTCGAGGTTGGTTTGGTATTATTTTTGGTGTTCCAGAGGTTAGATTAAATTTAGGTAGTGATATATCACTTATTGGAATTATTGATTGAGGTCTCAAGGGCCTCGGCGAGTTTCAGAGAGATTTGGGTTATGTTGCGCTCATTTTTCTTATGTTGTGACGCCATTTCTTCAAGCATAAATGATATCATATTAAACAAAGCAGCTCCGATTTCTTTTTTGATTGAAGCATTAGATACTTATCGTAATTACAGACCTGTAGCAAAAGGAATCATTAAGTGTGGATATCGTATGGGGGTTTTATAGTCATTTTACTACGAATTGGGCTGCCAAATTTTTCAGATTAATTATGAAATTGCCACTAGCAGCCTATTCAAAAATCTGTACTATTTGTTAATATTAAAACCTACATATCTCGTTCGTAATAAGGTCAAATTGAGTGATTCAAAAGGCTAAATTGATTAGAATTTCACAAGGAATCCATTAAAGTCATAAAATACGAGTTTTGAGATCGTTTGGCATGACAAACTAGATAGAATAGCAGGCAAACAAATATATAAAACTAGGGTTTGTTCTATCGGTCATATTTTGAGTTAGGGAGCTGAGATTTGGGCAATTTTGGAGGTAATTTTCATCATATGGATTGGGTTAAGTGTTCTCTACTCGGTTTTGATTATATTTCATGAATTCATCTTCAATTTTAGGATTTTATTGATGATTTCAAAGTGAAATTGAGGGAGTTAGGGTTTGAGTTTTGGAGAGTTTTAGGTAGGTATTTGAGGGACCAAACAGAGTCCTAATTGATAAATTTTATATGGTTTGACTCGGAAGAGGATGAGTGTTTTGATTCTGCCATTTTTGACTGATTCCAAGAAGTGGGCCCAGGGATCGGATTTTGGCCGGTTTCGGATTTTTGGCCTATTTTTGTAGTTTTTATTGTGGAATTCGATTCTTTAGACTGTGTTGATAGTAGTATTCTGATTATGGATAGATTGGGAGATTTTGGAGACTAAGCCCAGAAATAAGGTCATCCCGAAGTAGGATTTTATGCGGTTGAGGTAAGTAACAGTTTTAACTCTAGCTTTGAAGGTATAAACTCGGATAAATTGATATCATGTGATTGTTTGGTGGTAATACCCACGCTAGGTGACGGGCGTGTGGGTATGCATCGCGAAAGATTGAGACTTGGTCCATCCCGTAAGGCTATAAAGCCAAATGGCTGTTATATATGGTTGTGTGTTTAATTGTTGTGGAACTTGTTTGTCTTCATGTTAGAGATCATGTTTAGGCTTTATTCATGCTCACGTTATTTGTACTCAGCCACATAAATTATTATAATTTTACCTCAGTCTCTATTATTTGCTAATATGTTGTGATACTTCATGTGGGTTGTGTTCCCTTATTTATTGATGATGGTGAGGCTAGTGAGGTACATGATTGAGTAAGGTCGAGGGCCTGGTTGTGAGGATATTAATACCATAGCGCGTGAGTTATTCGTATAGCACGTGAGTTGACCATGCGGGTCCAGGCATTGATTCCATAGAGCGTGAGTTGTCCGCATAGCACGTGTATTGACCATGCGGATCCAGGTATTGATACGACGGCATGTGAGTTGTTCATGCTTAGCGCTTGGGCTTTGGGAGCCCCTCCGGAGTCTGTACACACCCTAAGTGAGCGCAAAGTGTAGAGTGTATAGAGTGTTAAGTGTTGAGTGTTGAGTGTGGAGTGCTGAGTGATGGAGTGACATTGCTGTGAGGTTGTATTTACTTTTGTTGTTGCTGCATTTATCTGTTAAATTTCTTTGTGGCATTTACTGAATTATGTAATTTACCATTTTATTCCTGTTATTTTTAAAGATTGTGAAAAATAAATAGTTGGATTGTTTTGCTCAGCTCGTCACTACTGCTCAGTTCCTTAGTTATTTCTTTTACTACTGAAGTGGTTGTACTCATATTACACCCTGCACTTTATGTACAGATCCAGGTGAGTTAGAGCGCGACAATCGTTGACTTCAGGCCGTCTTTAATTGGAGATTGCAAGGTAGCTGCCAGCGTCCACAGGACCTAGTTACTCCTTTTGTCATTTCTTCTTTTGGACAATTAGATAGTTTATATATCTTAGTTTATAGTTTTAGACGCTCGTGACTTAGTGACACCCCGATGTTTGGGACTCGTTTTCCTATTTTATATCATTTATATTTAGAGATGGTTTTGTTTATCAGGAATTAAATTATTGTAAATGTTTTATTAAATTCTTATAATAACGTTAATAGTAATATTTTTGGAATAGGCTTGCCTTGTAACATAATAGGCAACATCACGACCAAGGTTAGATTTTGCGTCGTGACACTTGTGTTATCTAGATCTTGGGGGTCGTACTGTTTTGGTTGTATTCGGTTCATAGGACTGTATCATGTGTTTTATTGTCTTGAGATCATTCATATTATTCTATTATGATATGAGTTTATTAATTAAAGGAATTTGAATTATATTTTGTTGATTGTGAGTTGGCTTGCTTAATAAGTACGATTAGGCGACATCATGGACTAAGGTGAAATCTTGGGCCGTGACACGGTTTCAATTAAATTTCATTCGAAAGAACATAATCATGTGATCAGAATGATTATAGAGATGGGTAATTGGTTATGCATTTAGATTATCAACGAATTTATAGACCATGTACTCGAATTGAATGTTATTTGTGTAAGGGAAAACCGCACTATATGATATATAAAGAAACAACGTTGATTCTCCAGAATAATACTTGTTTTATAACAACAATAGATTACTTGAACTTCAATCTTGTAATCACTCAATGGTGTTCAAACTTGAAAGAATTAAAAAAAAATCGATAAAGGGTATTCAATATATATTATATACCCATAAAACCTATTATTTTACCAACATACACAATGTAATTTTTCAATGAAGGGTGGTCAATGAGAATGTAGCTTTGCCCCTGCTTATAATTGTGGCTGATGGAGAACCCTGTATTTTTAATTTTTTTACTTGCTTTGATTGTTTCAGTCGTACGAAAACCATTAGGGATTATTAACACAGTAATATTGATGATTACAAAAATGTTTATTGACATCAGTTTTTAAGCATAAAAAGGAAAGAAAATGGGTAAGGTTGGAGTCTAATACATTATTTTATAAATAAATAATAAATTGCATATGTTGATATAATTAAGTGATAACCCCTATAGGGAGAATAAATAAGTTTACGGAAAAGGCCTAAAAATATCATTCAACTTTCAGAAATGGTCTATCCATGCCATCCGTTAAAAAAATACTCATTTCATGCCACTGCCGTTAAAGAAATGGTCCATCCATGCCATTATTGACTAACGGCAGTGGCATGGATGGGCCAAATAAAAATTGAGTCGTTAGTCAATAATGACATGGATTGGTCATTTCTTTAACGACAGTGACATGAAATGAGCATTTTTTTTAATGGATGGCATGGATAGATCATTTCTGAAAGTTGAGTGGCATTTTTAGGCTTTTTCCGATAACTTTATAATGTAGTATAAATAGGTAAATGTTCCAAGGGACTTATATCAATGACATAAATAGGCAAATTTTCCAAGGGAATTATATCAATGAAACATTATATTCGTTTTCTTATGACCAAAATAGTGCGCTAGAAAGGGATTTTTTTTTACCATTTGGCTCCTTTTATAGCTTCTCTTGTTTAACTTGCTCCTTCGTCCCAAAGGCCAAAACACGAGGTGTTTCCAGTTTCGACCATATAAGAAATTGTTCATCTCATAATAAAGAAGAAGATCCCATATATACTAATTTTATAGTAATTGTGTATGATTAGAAATATATCAACTAAATTTTAGAAAATTCTTCCATATGGTGGTCTTGAAATAACGTTTACTCATGCCAACAGATAGAGGTGGAAAAGATCAACATTTTTTGGCAATTCATCCAAGTTTAAACGGGTTAGGTTAGGATCGGTTTGTTGACTTGACCTAAGGGGTTAGAATTCAAAATGACTCAATAACTATTAGTCAAATCATGTCAAATAGTGTAACCCAACATGTCAAAACTCATAATGCAACCCAACTCCAAACATATAAAAACGAATTAAGGTACTAAGATTATGTAAATATGTAACGACCCGATCGATCGTTTTTAGAATTCACGCCCTGATTCCCTATTAACTGCTTCCCCTAAGTTCATTTCTGCTATTTTGGTTTGCCGGAACGTTCGGTATTAGAATTCGGAGTGTTTTGGGACACTTAGTCCCTAAATGAGAGTTTAATAGTTGGAAAGTGGTCCGTAATCGGAACAGTGTGAAGACGACCTCGGAATGGGAATCTGATGATTCCGCTAGCTCCGTTAGGTGATTTCGGGGTTGGGAGCGTGTTCGGAATGTATTTTAGATGTCCGTAGCTCATTTAGGCTAGAAATGCCGAAAGTTAGAATTTTGAAGTTCCGGTCCGATAGTGAATTTTTTATCCGAGGGTCAGAACCGGATTCCGGAAGTTGCTGTAGCACCGTCATGTCATTTTGGACGTACGAGCAAAATTTCAGGTCAATCGGACGTGTTTTGGTTAGGTTTTTGATTGAAAGCGAGATTGATTGGAATTTGAAGTTCTTAGGTTCAAATCATTAATTAATTCGAGTTTCCAGCGTTGTTTTAGGTGGTTTAAGGATCGGTACAAGTTTGAATGATGTTATGGGATATGTCCATAGGGTTGGTTGAGGTCCCGAGGCCCTCGGGTGTGTTTCAGATGCTCAACGGAGCAATTTCAGAACTTAGAGAGTTGCAGATTTTCTGCTGTGTGTTGCGGACCCTTTTCTTCTCTGCGATCGTATAAGCTTTCATGCGATCGCATAGAGCCTTTTGTGTTGGGCCTCATTTTCCTTCAATGCGATCGCACTACCCCTTCTGCGATCGCATAGCTCTGCCTCCCCATTCTCTGCGTTCGCAATCCCCTCCCTGCGTTCGCACTGAGTAACCTGGGCTAGTGTCTCAGGGCCCAATTCCTTATACGCGATCACATAGCCTCTATTGCGATCGCATAGGTCCAGCCCCTTATCTTCCGCGATCGCAGTCCCATCCCTGCATTCGCATAGGCTATTTTCTGGGCCTTCACATTTTGTTCTACGCGATCGCATCCCTTTTCATGCGATCGCAATGAAGAAATACCTGGGCAGTATTAAATATTTCAAAAACGAGGGTTTTTCCATTTTTACAAAAAACTCAAGCTAGAGAGCTCGATTTAGGGAGATTTTTCGAGGGCTTTTCAGAGGTAACGATTGAGTAACGATTCCTTACTCCTCTATGACTAAAACCCACTTATCTAATTGTAAATTCAACCTTTAATTTCGGATTTTGAATGAAAATTGGGGTAAAGTTCTTAGACCTAATTGTGAGGATTTGAAGGGGCAATTGACCATAGATTTGGGAGATTTTTATATGGTTAGACTCGTGAGAGTACGAGGTTTCTGAAAATGTAAAAATTATTCAATTCCGAGACGTTGGCCTGAGGGGCGTTTTGGTCATTTTGCCTAATTTCGCTCATTTGCTTTGAATTAAATAATAGAATCAGTTGCTTGAGATGTTAATTATAATGTGTGATTTAATTGAATAGATTTGGGCCATTGGAGTCGAGAACTCGTGGCAAGAACGTGTTTGCTAGTTGATGTTAGCCGGTTTGAGGTAAGTATCTTGCCTAACCTTGTGTGGGGGACTTCCCCTTATGATTTGAGTCTTCTATGTTGATTGTATTTCCTTGAACGCGAGGTGACGAGTGTGTGTTCGGATTTATTTGTGGTAAATTGATCCTTTAGGCTCTTAGATCCTTGTAATCACCGAATATGAAGTTGTACTTGGGTCGATTGATGAAAATCCCGTTTTACTAAAGTTGTTAGCATTTAACTTTCTTTATTAATCGTTTTATATTACTTAAAGCCTATTACTTGTGTTAGACTAGGAAAGCATGTCTTCCTGATATAATTAACTAATTGCTAAGTTGTTTAGTTGTACTACGTGAAGCATGCTATGCTAGTTTTATCTGCTATTCCGTTTTCATATTTATCCCTTGGTTTGTTTCTGGCTGTGATTGCACTTTTATTTTGGGACTACGGGATTGTATCCCGGGAGATCCCCTGCACATAAATGATTGGATTATGGGATGGTATCCCGGGAGATCTTTTGATACTGGTACAAGAGCTGGACTACGGGATGGTATCCCGGGAGATCCATTGGACAGTTGAGGAGAGGGCTACAGGACGGTATCTTGGGAAACCCTCTTTGGTATTTGAGATTGAGTGGTGTTTGCCATGTGTCTCTGTTTTATCCTGGTAGTTAATATTGTTTCATTGATTTGCCTTATTACACTGCTGCATTTATCATTTTTGTCAGATTTCCACCCTATTAAATTGTTGCTATTGTGATGCACGAGGTTTCTGCCGTGCGGTTTTTGCTATTGTGATGTACGAGGTTTCTGCCGTGCAGTTGTTGCTATTATGATGCATGAGGTTTTTGCCGTGCGGTTGTTGTTGAAAGGTTGCACGAGGTCTTTGCCGTGCTATTGTTGTTATTGATGTTTTGCACATGCGGCGTAATAAGGCGCGATACGTTATATATTTATATGTGAGTTGCGCATGTGGCGGAATAAGGTGGGACATGGTTCTGCACGTGTGACGAAATAAGGCGGTGCCTATTATATTATTTATAGCACACGTGGCGAAATAAGGTGGGCTATGTCAGGGAGTGATTTTATGGAGTTGTGACGGCCTGTTGAGGCATTCCTATTTGTTTCTATTATGATTGTGGATTGTTTATCTATATGAACGTTACCGCTTGGGAGTTGTGAGGTAACATCGTACAGGCGGTCCGTCCTCCTTTTTCATGTTTGTTGGTTGGTAGAATTTTGTTAGAAAAATTTACACTAGCATACATGTAGCTTAGTACTCCTATTAGAGGTGAATTCCTCCTTACTTTTCTAAGGGTGGTGGTACGCCTTGCTTATCCATTTTATTTGGGAGAGTGGCCCTAGTTAGCCAGTTAGTTGTCGGTATGACCATGAGATTTATGGGGCACAGGATGGCAATTATTAGATTTTAGATGCTAGGTCTTCGCGAATTGTGGTTAGTCAGAGACTTGGTGAAATTGTGGAAAGAATGGGATGAGACCTTTTGTTAACATCATTGTATGATAGGAATTATTTACTTGTTTCTTTTCTTTGCTGTGTTGTGACCTTAGGATTTGGGTTGTGATTTTGCCGTTGTTTTGTATCATCGTTTATTATATTCTTGTTGTTAATTGTTGTATTTACCCCTTATTGTGACTTGTAGCATTTTTGGTCGTTTACGCATTCATTACATATTCATATGTCATTACCAATGTTCCTATGATTATACTGTTTATCGATCGGTAGGTGCCTTGACTGTTCCTTATCACTACTCCATCGAGGTTAGTCTTGGTACTTACTGGGCACCGCCGTGGTGTGCTCATAGTACTCTTCTGCACATTTTGTTGTGCAGATACAGGTACTCCCATTTAGTTCTGTCAGTCTTGGAAGGAGGCGTATTGGTAGAGACGTCAAGGTATATTTGCTACGTCCGCTGACCGAGGAGTCCCTTTCCAGCTTTTCTGTAATAAGTATAGTACTTCCAGTATTTTCTCCTTTGTATAGATATTCTTGAGTCAGATCCTCTTATGTATTCCCTTAGCTTGTGATTTGTGAGTTTTCGGGTTTTGGGAAGTTTTGTTAGCTTTGAGGATTGTTGTGGTATGTTTCGAGTGGCACCTTAAACCCTGTTTATTTTTCCAGTTTAGTTTTATTTAATTTCTTCCGCAAATTTTTGTTTATCTTCCGCATTGTTAGGCTTACCTAGTCATAGGGACTAGGTGCCGTCATGACATGTTCATGGAGGGTGAACTGGGGTCGTGACAAGATGGTATCAGAGCTCTAGGTTCATAGGAGTCACAGATCACAAGCCAGTTTATTAGAGTCTCATGGATCGGTACGGAGACGTCTGTACTTATCTGCGAGAGGCTATGTAACTGTTAGGAAAATTTCACTTCATTTGATTTCCCCGTCGTGCGAGATTTTGACATCCACAATCCTAAACCTCTGTCTTCTACTCTCTCACAGATGGTGAGGACATGTACTACCCGAGGCGATCAGGCACCCACGCCCCTTGTTGCGGCCGTCGGAGGTCGGGGCTGGGGTAGAGTTCGAGGACGCGCACAAGGTGCAGCGAGAGCGCCTGCGCGAGCTGCCGTCGAGATACCACCAGTAGATCCAGCCGGTGTCCAGGCACCTAACACGCCTATTGCTACTACTACCACAGCTATTCAGGAGACTTTGGTACAGTTCATGAGTATGTACACTACTTTGGCTCAGGCAGGATTGCTTTCCCTTGCTGCAGCCACATCCCAGGCTGGGGGAGGAGACAAACTCCCGCCGCCCGTGCTCCTGAGTAGCGAGCGCATGTTGAGCAGGTTCTAGAGATTATTCCTGCGCCACCTGCGGTACCAGTTCAGCCCGAGGGCATAGCAGCGGCTTCCGAGCAGGAGCAGATGAGACTAGAGAGGTTCAAGAAGTATGATCCTCCGGTGTTCAGTGGATTAGCATCAGGCGATGCCTTGGGGTTTCTTGACGAGTGTTACCGTATTCTCCGTATATCTCTGGATCGAGCGGGGTTTCCTTCACTACTTTTCATCTTCGAGGAGCCGCCTATGATTGGTGGCGCGCCTATGAGTTAGACAGTCCAGACAAGGCTGCTTCACTGACTTAGACTCGGTTTTCAGATATGTTCTTGAGAGAGTTTGTTCCTCAAAGCCTCAGGGATGCATGGCGCGCAGAGTTTGAGCATTTGCACCAAGGTGCTATGACCATCTCGGAGTATGCTGTCCGCTGCACTAGTTTGGCTAGACATGCCTCAGCGTTGGTTTCTACTGTTCGCGAGAAGGTTCGCCGGTTCATTGAGGGGCTTATTCCTAGCATCAGGTCCAACACGGCCCGTAAGTTGGAGATGGATATTCCATATCAGCAGGTGGTGAACAATGCTAGGAGGATAGAGGGTATGCATGCTAGAGAGAGAGAGGGCAGGCAGGGTCAGGAGAGAGAGAAAGCAAATGAGATCAAGAGGGAGAGTTTAAGGAGGCGAGGAATCCTCGTAGACCAAGGAGATATACAGGTCCTTATTTTGGAGGCAGGGTGCGTCATTTGTGGGCCAGCCAGTTCAGTTCGCATTTCAGACTCAGCATGGTAACTTAGGTGATCATGGGTCTCAGAGTACCCGTACCGCACAGTTCCCACTGCCTCGTCAGCAAAGGGGTTTTTTTTGAGTGTGGAGATACTAGCCACATGGTAAGAGATTGTCCCAGAGTTCGGACCGGTGTGTCCCAGTGAGGTATTCAGGCAGGAAGAGGGCGCCCAAGAGGGGGAGGCCCGACTCGTTGATGTGTTCCATCTGGTAGGCTTGAGGCTGGTGCTCTAGTTGAATAACATTCGGGTACGGACTTGGTTTATTGTTGAGGGGAACTATCTGTAGCCCATCACAGTTCTACCTATCAGGGTGAGTTCCTTGTTTGTTGTTCCATTTATGGAAGAGCTTCATGATTTGCACTCTATTTATGTGATTTTCCTCTTGGGAGGTTCTATGGGTGATAACCGTGTATATTGTCTGTTTCAAGCTTGTTTCGAGAGCTACGAGGATAGTAGTTCCTATTGTTTGTTTTGGTAGGTTTGATGTCACTTTTGAGTATTCTTGCTTACGAGCTGTGATTTTCTATGCTCCACCGGTGTGGGAGCCACGGTGTGTTGTAAATTATAGACATGATTGATCCAGTGAGAGTTTCTTGATGGGTTAGTATAAGCCCTATTTATGATTCAGTGATTGAGGGCAGAACCCTTGTGACTTTAGGTGTTTTGATATGTGAGACCGGGCTGTGTGCTGCGGTGAGAGTTATATCAGTATAAGATCCTTGTTAGTCT